>JAEPRD010000081.1:0-130433 GCA_016758985.1 Mucor saturninus
CATTCAATTGGTTATTAAATCAATTACAGCCTCTGGATCACATATCTATTGGATTCTGAATATTTTCACGGGCCAATACAATTAGGATCCAGAGGTCTGTATTACCCCCAGCTATGTTATCTCAGCCCAATTTTTTTTTTTTTTTTTTTATGCGAACATCTTCGTTGAATAAACCTGTTGCTTTTTTAAATCCTTATTATATTACTTGATATCTGAACTCAAATTACGTTTTATTTGATAGACAATGTTAATATTGAGATACTTAAAATAAATCATCCTAATCAAACAGAAGCAGTTAATAATCGATTACGCGTCCCAAAAAAAAAAAAAAAAAAAACTCACCAAATCCTCCTCATTAAACTGCTCCATATCGACATCAACTGCGGCTGCTGAGTCGTCTGCCTCAATCCAGAACTACAAATCAAAAGTGTTAATTCACTGCGGAAAATGAATTGGTTTCTTAAAGAGAAAGAGGCACAAACTTTTTCAGCGTCTTGTTTGGTTACATCCTTGATTTCAACATCTGGACATTCCTCACTTGATATTAAGCCAAGACCAGCCTGTTTAACCATATCCCACATTTGGCGGCGAGGTGTATTGGGCGTAGAAAGGCTGCACCATGATTTTAATTCATGCATCACTGTATTGTAACGTAAAGCATCTTCCTCCTGCAATGTTTCTTAGTGTACGTTATTATGTACTGACATAAAATAACTTACCTCGACACATGTCTTTCTTAATGCTTCAAGACAGTTCAATACTTTTTGATAATGTTGATTACCAAACGACAAATTCAGTAATTTAAAGATAGATTCTTTCATTAACGTATCTGCCTTTTCTACCATATCTTCTTCTGAATCGGCCTTTAACATGGCGTAATAATCTTCCACGGGTGTACTGAGACCAATTGTCAGCTCGCCTCGGAGTTCGGTCATCATGGTGTCGAAGTTGACATTGCGAGTATCTGCATTAGCTGAATCAAGCAGATCATTAATGGGGGCTCTATCTTCAAAGTCTGTTACTGGAGCAAATATTTTCTTTTCCTTTGTATCCACTTCATAAGGGAAACGTATGGTGAGTAAAGTCACAGTATATATATAATCCATTATCCTAAATTATACTTACCTTTGATGACATTGAATTTTTTCGCGATCTTTGTGCCAATCTCACCCACCTGTTCCAAGATGACGGGGTTAACTTTAAACTGATCATCAAACCGCTTGTCTAATTCAGGAAGTGGTGCACTAGGATTTACTGCGGCCCTTTTAGTAGCTGTTTTTACTCGCCAATCTATAGGATTATAATTGGATTCTGGTGATAAATAATCGGGTCTATGGGGGGATTAATTATTCTAGCCTACATTTCTTTTAACCATAAACTTTACCCAAGGCTATCATTACTCATTGCATCTACCAAAGACTCCATTAAATCCAAATCTTCCTGATCATCATAGTTTTTGGGAGATTTAAATTTATGACTACGAATATCATCAGCAAATGGGACCTGAGATACACTTGAGTCTTTTTGTTGTTAATGTATTGATAAATTTTTAACTTACATCAATATATTGAAGCACAGGGCATACATCATCCAGTTCTGGTTGTAAGATACCAATTTTTGGTTGCGCATTATCACTAGTTACGAAACGAACAAGAGCGTAATGACCTGTTTCAAATAATGCCTCAGCAAGTGTGGTAAGTGCAACAGCCGATTGCTCTGTTCTAAATAGCCCAGAGGTTAAAATAACCACATTGGAAAAAAAGTTATATCTAGGTACCTAGGAAGAAAAAAAAAGAAGGCCAATCAGTGTCATTTCGTAGTGTTTTTTTATCTTCTTACACTTTCTGCTTTTACGAAACCGAGAATTGACATTTCCTTTTTGGTGATCAATTTTGACATTGCCAATTCTTCGGAAGATACAAGTACAACCGATTTACCAAACTTGTAGCCTTGTTGAATATCTTCTTTGGATACTTCAATATCTTGTGCATCTTCTCCATCTTTACCGTCATTAGCGCGGATCAAGAATTTTCGAATAGCCTCCACTTTACGGGTTGGGCCTTGACTTAGTCCAGACAACTTCTTTAAAGTAGGTAAAGATGTTTGTTTGGTCCTCAAGTAAGTGTTACTACTGATAGGAAGAAAAGTAGAATTTTCACTTATACTTCCCAAATACATATAACCACGGAATGAAGGCCGAGCACTTACGTCCTTGACATAAATTGTCTGCGTCTGTGCATACGCTTCCTCCAAACTCATGATGTCCCCTTCATGGCCAGATTTGATCAACGCTTGCCAATGTTCATAGTTGTTTTTAACATTTTCATTACAACTTGTAGATTGAAACTCTTCATAATCAGCACCGCTACAAAAAAAAAAAAAAAAAAAAAAATAAGACAAATGTAATCAAGGTTTCAAGAAGTAAGCTTACACTAAGACGAGCTCAATTTCTGTACTTTTTAACATATCACCCACTGCTGATAAATCAAGCCAATCAATTTGAGTCTGATTGTCAGTAAACATCACAATGCGCTTTGTGTATTTCAACTTTTTGCAGTGTGTTGCGATCAATTCGATAGCTACAATTAATGCATCCAAGACTGACCGTACATAAAAAAATATGTTTTTTTTAAAAAAAAGTTGTTGAAAAACGTGAATAATCTACATTACCGTCAGCGGAAGGGACATTTGGGTCTGCAGTAGTAAGGTTGGAGAGCTCTCGTAACATTTGTACAGAAGACATGACAAGTGGTGTCATAGTAGTAATGTGTTCGTATTGTCCCGGTGTTGCGTCAGAAAGAGCGTTATGAGTTTCTATAGCTCACAATTAGAATATATGAATTGATAGAAGTTCTTTCTAGTATTTACCCGGTGTACCACAGAGAATTACAGAAACTAAATCAGTCTTCCTTCCTGTTAGGACCTGGTTTTATGTTGTTAATTGTTTGAATTCGCGTCAGTATTGAGGGAGACAGTTACTCACTCTGTCTTCAATGGAAGAGGTAATTGTTTTTAAAGACTTCTCAAATGCATTATCAGGAAATAATGACATTTCATGGTGAACATTCAAGATATAACACGTAGCTTTTTTGTTGGCCATGATAAAAAAAAAAATTGAGTGAAGAAGTGATATTTTGGTTTCTTGTTTTTTTGGAAGTACCAGTCAAAACATTTGTAACCCCGCTGCTTTATTCTTTCTACAGACATGTAGTCTTGATCAAAAAAGAATTCCCTGAGCCTTCCAAAAAACGTAAAGTTGGTAACACAAAGCCCATTTAACTCAAACAAGACACGACAGCGTACGTATATTATCATGCATAACTGTGGGATTTATGACTCTCGTTCTGTTGTTGATGTTATCAGTAAACGCGGCTATAAACCATTGTTTATGCCATCATATTTGTCTTTTTTTAATCGGACTGAAGAATATTAGAAGAAATTCTCTTGGAAACTCTGGTATGCTAACACCAAGACTTGCTGAAGCTAATAAGCAGGTTGCTGTTGATGATTTTAATGGCTAGATAAGGCATGCTTAAATTTATTGGGAAAGGTGTCCATAAAAAGAAATTGGTATTAAATGGGAAAGACACTTCATCTCAAATAAAATTATAAATCGTCTCGAAATAAAATACAACCGTATCAAAAAATAAGGACACCATTTGAAGTTATAATCAAATGAGTCCAGAGAAAGTATAAATTTCTCTAAAAATCGTTTTAATAGGTTTCAATTTCAAGTAATTAGAAAATTTGGGCCTGGCGAATCATTTATTGTAAATGAGTACAAGTCAACAATGGATTGTACTTCTTGCTTTGAGCCTACAACTAAACAAATAATATGGGTAGGAGTTCATAAAAGAAGAAGGATAAAAGGTGCCGTGATCTGCACAAACGAGGTCTGTCCCAGAAGATTGTCCTCTCGTTCTCCCACTCAATCAATAGAGACCAAAATGGCACTATGAATATTGCTTTGGTTGGTTTCTGTCATCTTGTTTCTGAAGAGGACTCAACTTTGCCACCGTTCCGAAGATTCAATAATAATTCAAACAAGTATGAGATATCAGAAATACATAATTTTAAGCTTTGTACTAACAGTTTTGCTTAAAAGGTTTCATTCGTCGAAAAACTTCCCAGCTCAACAGTCTGGCACCAATTTGAAAATCATCGTGTAATCGGGACTTTTAATTGGTTTAAAAAGGTCTCTGTTTTCTTTTTCATTTGAGGTTACAATTAAAAGTGCTTTCTTAATTACTTTTTTTATTAAAAGAAACCAAGATCGCGTAATGACTTATCACAAATATGTGGTTACTGCACAAAAACCTACAGCGACCCAATTTGCTGTGAAAGGCTCTTTTACTTCACCTTTTGAAACTAATTTAGTACTTGGGTATAATCATCCGTCAAAGCCGCAATATAAAAACTAATAGGCTAACTTCTATATTTCTAGTAAAGGGACACGTATCGAGATATATACCTTGACTCCCGATGGGTTGAAACCTACCATCGAATTCAGTATTTACGGTACCATCATTGCCCTGAAATTATTCACACCCAAAGTAGCAAAACATCCACAGAAAAAGTTTTTGATCCTTTTATAACGCGTTTGTTTTTACATCTTAAATAGGGTCGGGATAAAGCTTCGCTCTTCTTAATCACAGCACGACAAAAGTATTGCATATTGTCGTTTGATTCAACTCAACAAATTGTGACTGAATCAACTGGAGAAATTGGATTTCCAGGCCAACCCCATAATGAATGTGTCGAATCAAAGCTGGTCATTGATCCATCCTGCAAATATTTTGCAACCACTCTTTACGAATCTACTATAACCATAATCATGCCTGATATCAATCGAACTAAAGAGCATAGCACACCACAACCATTACGTAAAATATCACTTCGAACAAAAGACGGTAGAAGGCGCCAGACTCAAGATTTGATATTTCAGCATCCACACGATTACATGAATATTAGGTATAACAATAGATTACCAAAGGCATTTACGAGAAAAAAACTCACAATACGAAAATCAGTCTACCTGATAAAAAGGTGATTTCTTTGGCATTTTTACAAGATTCTTTGATAGAACCTGTATTGTTGATTCTGTACGACGATTCCTTGGGCCGGCGTTATCTTCAAACATTTACGGTGAATTTAAAGACACGCCAATTGATACCGGGAGATATTGTTATGGATCACTTTGAATCTGATGCAAATCTATTGATTTCAATGCCTGCTGCTGTTGGTGGTGTCGTCTTAATTGCTGGAAAATTTATTCGATACCTAAAACCTAACCAACCTCCTATAGCTATTGGAATTAGACCATCGACCATAAATAGGTTAGTTTTACAGAAAGAAAAAACCAGGAACTTGTCTTATGGACTGACTACATGTATTACAGCTTCTCAGTTATGAATGAGCAAGGATCTAGAATCCTGTTGGGGGATGCGGAAGGGTTATTACATTTGTTAACATTGAGTATCACAGACAATCGTGTGGACGCGTTATGCTTTATTGGTTTAGGAAGTGTAAGTAAAATCGAGAGTAATGTGGAGAGATGGTATGCCTAACATAATATGTCAAAATCCATGTTTACAGATTTCTACGCCATCATGTATAGTGTATTTGGATAACGATGTTGTGTTTATTGGATCCACTGTTGGAGATTCACAGTTAGTACATGTTAAAAGGACTGAAACTAGCACAGCAGAAAATGGAGAAATCTTGGAAGTCATCGATGAGTTTCCCAACTTGGGACCTATTACAGATTTCTGTGTCGCAGATCTCGATAAACAAGGGCAAACACAGCTTATAACTTGTTCAGGAGTTGCAAAGGATAGCTCATTACGAATTATTCGAAATGGTGTTGGGTTAAATGAATTAGCTGCGATAGAGATTAGTGGTGTAAAAGGCGTGTGGGCCTTACGACCTTTATTCAATGATGAACATGATGATATGTTGGTCATCTCATTCGTCAACCAAACTCGATTATTACAACTACGGGGTAATGCAATGACTCAACTGGATCATCATTCAGGTATAGATTTGAACAGTAGAACATTGGTAGCAGCCAATGTATTGGGTGATATGGTCATTCAGGTGACTGATTGTAGTGTAAGATTGATGGATGCAAATGGTGATGGTCATTTGTTGGATGAATGGGTGCCGGAAGAGCGTACTCAAATCACCGTGGCTAGTGTAAATCCAACACAGTGTGTAATTTCGATCGGTTATGGAAGACTAATTGCGCTTCAAATTCTGAACAAACGATTACATTTGATTGGGTAAAAAGCACAGTTTTTTATATAACTTGCATGGATTGACTCCATTGAATTTTCACTCTAGCACCACACAACTTCAAAATGAAATATCATGCATTGATATCAGTCCCATTGATTCTGAAACCCCATTTCAATCGACTGTCGTGGCTGTTGGTATGTGGCAAAATGTTGGAGTATGTTTAATTGCGTTGCCTAGTCTCCAATTGATCGCCGAAGAAACGCTTGCTGGTACGGTGATGCCACGTTCTATTCTAATGGCTAAGTTTGAAAATATTTGCTACTTGTTAGTGGCACTTGGTGACGGACAGTTTTACAACTTTAAATTAGACACAAGATTGGGCGAATTATCAGATAAAAAGCGATCATTTTTAGGCAAATTACCTATTCATTTGGGCACTTTTACATCTAATGGCACGACACACGTCTTTGCAGCCTCAGATAAGCCTAGTGTTATCCATAGCCGCAACAAGAAGCTGATTTATTCGAATGTCAATTTAAAAGAGGTTCGATGCGTCACCTCCTTTAATAGTTTATCTTTCCCCGATGCAGTGGCCTTAACAACCAAGGACAGTTTAATCATTGGACAAATGGAAGAGATTCAAAAACTCCATATTACAAAAATACCCACAATTGATACTCCTCGACGTATAACATATCAGGAAACTTCGAGATCTTTTGGTGTAGTAACTGAAAGAATAACATCTGATCCTTATACCGCCTTGACAACTACGGGCGGATTCGAAGTACTCGATGATCAGACTTTCAAAGGTAGGAGAAGAAAAGTTAGAAGTTTGTACGAGATAAGAAAAAATGTATTAAGAAGTATTTTAGTTCTTGACAGAGTTTATTTTAAGCAGTTTGAACGACCTCTTGCTGCTACTTCGATGGCATTTGAAAATGACAATAATGAGTATTTTGTTGTGGCAACAGGAAAGGACACGGACGAATTTGAAAATGATAGCGTAGGACGCATTCTTGTGCTTCAAGTAACTTCACTACGTACGTTAAGATTAGTGTGTCAAATAAAAACGGATGGCATGGTAGACTATATAAGACCATTCAATGGAAAATTATTAGCAAGTGTGCGAGGAATGGTAACGTAGTGGATTTCAAAGGGACAAAAAAGTGTAACGCTAATAGTTGAATAAGATTCATGTTTATAGATGGGAACTACAGATAGGAAGAGGGACGCTTATATCCATATGTTCTAAGAGACTACCTTCAATAACTGAATCCATAGCGACATACAAGGATATAATTATCACAGGAGATATGGCTTATTCCGTGGTGGCTTTACGTTATGATGCGAAGACAGAAAATTTGGTTGAAATAGCTGCACACGAAAGGCTAAAAGAAGTTCTTGCGATTGAAGCTGCTGATGAAAACTTATACATTGCAGCAGAGAGGGATGGACATTTATTTGTTGTAGAAAAGTGCCACGAAGAAGGCGTTAACGACGAACCCATTTTAGAAACAGTCAGTGTGTGGCATCTGGGCGATGTTATCCGAAAGTTTAGATTTGGTAAACATTTTTGTGTCATAATAGTTTTATTTGTTTTTAATGGAACTGGGGTTTCTACTTGTAGGATCTTTGGGAATGAACAATGCAGATCCTGACGGCAAACCCGAAGCACCTACACTTATTTTTGCTACAGCAAGTGGGGCTATTGGTCTAATCGCAGATTTAACGGCGGATCGGTTCAAACTCCTGGACCAAATGCAGTATAATATGACCAGAATTGTGAAAAGTATTGGGGACTTAAGCCATACTGAGTAAGCCTCCCCCCTTTTTTTTTTTTTTTTTTTTTTTTGGTAGTTGTAAAAAACTCAACACTTTTTTTCTATTAGTTGGCGAAGCGTTTCTATAATGGATAGAAAAGACGAAGCTGTTAACTTTATCGATGGTGACCTGATTGAAAGTTATTTAGACTTGACCCCACAGCAAATGCAAGAAGTCGTAGATGGACTTTATGGAGGGCGTAAGCTAGATAAATCTGTAGAGGACCTTTGTAAAGTTGTTGAGGAATTAATGAGTGCTCATCCTTAAAAGTATATTATGCATATAACAAAATTGCTGTAAATAAACCCACCTGCTAGATACATAAGACTGTATGTATAATTCATTGTGAATATATTTTAGATCAAAGCAAGAAGAAATTTGGCGAAAAACAATTCTACTTTCACCTTAGATTATGTCTTGGGTTTTTAACCTTCCTGTTTTAGGTTGTTGTTATTTTTTGTTTAATAGGAAGAGGGGTTAAAACTAACAAAAACGCACGTTATCTTGTTGTAAAAAGCTGCTTTGGCTAGATGTCATGATTCTTTAAAACGTTGTGAAAATAAAAATAAAAATTCAATGTAAATCAACAAATCTATCCCAGTTCTTTTTGTTACATACTAATATGCATAACGGAAAAGATGGTAACAAGCTTAAGCATAGAACTATTATTACTTTTTTTAAAAAAAATCCATCATTATACTTGCCAATTTTAGTTGGTAGTTTTAATGGGTGATACAAAAGCAGTAGGCTATGGGTTTTCATTTATGATTTTTATTAAATGACTAATAATCAAATAGTCCAAATCAAGAAATTTAAATTTTGTCACGTCTTTCGACCATCACCTTCATGCCATACCTCATTGGTAAAGTCAAAGAAACTTGGTAGGTAACGTCCTGTCCTGGCATAAGGGTAAACTTGTAACGCTTTACTAAAAATACAATTGCTATTAAAGCTTCCAAAGTAGCC
This sequence comes from Mucor saturninus, assembly GCA_016758985.1. Taxonomy (NCBI): domain Eukaryota; kingdom Fungi; phylum Mucoromycota; class Mucoromycetes; order Mucorales; family Mucoraceae; genus Mucor; species Mucor saturninus. The sequence goes on from JAEPRD010000081.1 coordinate 9,025, forward strand.
AAATTCTGCCCTAAACACACACGTGGTCCAGCATGAAAGGCTATGAAGATATTAATTCGTAGTCACTGGATAGCTCATTTATGATACATACCTGGCCATTGGCCTTGGGATTCACGTTTGAGTTCGCCATCATCTGTAATCCAACGTTCTGGTCTAAATATTTTAGCATCGGCACCCCATACTTTTTCTGTTCGACCTTGAACATAAGGACACCATAAAATATAATCCCCTTTTTTAATGTGAGTCCCATCAGGCCATATATCATCATTAAGCGCGAACTTTTGATTTAGAGGTACTGAAGGATAGAGTCGAAGTACTTCATAAAATATAGCATGTGCATATGTCATGCATTTAATTTTTTCATAAAGAGAGGTTGAATCGACTAAATCGTCGTCGGAAACGAACTTTTCAATTTCTTCTAATAACTTTTTCTCCACTCTTGGATGACACATTAGCATATAAAAAGTCCAGGAAAGCGCCTGAGCAGTTGTATCTCTTCCTGCAATAACAAAATTTAAGACAATATCACGAAGCTCGTCGTTGTTTAGCAAATTTCCATTATTGTTTCGAGCATCCATAAAACGAGATAGAAGATCCTTGTGAATTTCGCCAGCTGCTAATTGTGCTCTGCGTTTTTCAATAACGTCACGAGCAAAACCATCAACAACTTCCAAATGGTTATTCATATTTGGTTTCCAAGGAGTTAATAGACTAACAACACGCTCGGTGGCAGGCCAGATTGGGTTGACAAATCTAACAAACGTAGTTTTCTGTGCTTCGTCAAATGCTGCCGCAAAAGGAACTTTGCCGGTAGTAGAAAGTGCGTTTAGCTCAACACCAAAGCCTAATTCGATAAAAGAATCAAGGGTAAATTTAAACATAGTTTCATGAAAATCAACTATATGGTGTTCATTGCATGCTTTGTCAAATATGATATTTTGCATGATAGCCAATTCTTTGACAAATACACTATAAATATTGGGTTAGCATAAATAGCTGTTAATATGTTGACCGTGACTCCTACTCTGTAAACTGATCTCTGAAATTTTTAACATTGAATATATGACTTGCTGTTTTACGTTGGTATTTCCATTCTTCACCATTAGCATTAAATATGCCTCCACCAAAAAGATCTGTCATGGAACCATGAAATTCAGGGCCTTTAATGTAGTTTTCAAAATTATCTAACGGAATAATTTAGTAACATAATAACTGTTATTTTAATAGTGCAAACATACGTTTCAAGATATGCTCAACGTTTTTTGGATCAACTGTACCGATGTGTCTAGGTATACCTATAGCGGATAATGTCCTAATATAAAGATATTAGATACATACTCTTAAAAGATGATTGTTTATAACAACAACTATTACAATGTCAACTCATCTAAACGAGTGAAACCTTCCAACAAAAAATCATGGAAACGCATCAAATATTCGATAATGATTGGCAAGTTTCCCACAAGGGGCCAGCCAGCTTGGGTTTTGATGCCCGGACGTTTGGAATCAAAAACCGCCCTATCATGGTAAATACAAGCCAAAAGTGAGATGGTAGCAGCAGCGCCTGTCCCAATATATCGTGCAACGGAAGTCATATTCTGAGTAATAAGTATAAAAAAAAAAAAAAGAAAGAGGAATGTCCCGCTCCGTTTTTTATACACAAAGTTATGTTGTACACACAACGACATGTCTCTAATAGTGGGTGACAGCCTTTTTTTTTTTTTTTTTTTTTTTTTTTTTTGGTCGATAGTTGTTACTAGTCTCTTCCCCAGCTTTTCTTGTGTGCCCTTTTCACATGTTACCCAAATTTGATGTGAAGTTAGAGCTGTGACACCGTGACCTGAATTACACAAAAACTAACACACTTAACTCTTCTATAAACGATATTACGTACAATTTTTTATGTCCCTTTGATAAAAACCCCACAAAAAAAAAAAAAAAAAAAAAAAAACGAGAGAGAAATTATTGGGGACCTTTATTTATTGTAAACACTAATATGGCAAGCTCCAAAAATACAACGCTAGACAGGACCACATTTTTTCTTATGCATTTGCATACATTAACATACGTATCCCACGCGATGTTTCATCATTTGACAACAGGCATACTCGATAAGTAAAAAGGCCGAAACCCCATTTTATATTTAAAATTATCATTTTGTAGAGAGCTCCCAGAAGCTTAGACTACATATGAACATAAACATATACTTTTAAAAACTGAAGATAAAGTAAAGTAGTAAAGTAGTGATGTAAAAACACACTTATATGTTTTATATACCATTGTGTATGAGAGAAGGGTTTATACATTTTTATATAAAGGAAAAAAAGGGGGTGGGGTTATATAAAGAAGAAACGGTATGTTTGGGTTGTATGTATATGGGATGTTAATCGCAAATCATGTGCTAGTAATATATAAATATAAAAAAAAAGAGAAAAAGGTCATAAAAAGTCGTCATAAGGTCAAAGGTAACGTAAAGTAAACAAATAAATGTGAAAAAAAAAAGCATAGTGTATGAATGTGTGTGTAAAAAAGTGTCACTGTCTTTAAAACTCAAGTACAAGTCGAAAATTTCCGTCTGCCTTAACTTCTAAATCCACAGTCATCATTTCGCCATCGGCAATATGTTCTGCAATAAATGTATCTTCAACTAGTACAAGTACATCATTACCAACATCGTCCTCAGATTTCTTTCTCTTCCATAAGATTTCTGATATTTTGGCTGGATGTAGTGATAGAATAGCGCCCAACCTCACTTTTAACTGATGTGTTGTAAGTTGATGTAGATAAACTTCATGAGGTGTGCTATGAATATGACGTGTCCATACATAGAAGCATAAGGCAGTAGGTAATTTTTGAAAGGGTTTACTGCTGTTGCGGGACTTCTTTGCCTCGACTAATTCTACAGGCGATGTTTTTTTAAAAATTTTGCTATCGCGTTTTCTTTTGGTCTGTTGACTTTCGTTCGATGATAATGCCATTAAATGAAGTAAGTTGGCCGTATCACTGGATTCATCAAAATCAGTAAGAATAACATCTGGTGAGCTGGGAATCAGGGACAAGTTGCTCGTAGATTTATGCGATTGACTAATTATCGGCCATAAAGGATGCTGCTGCGGGTTTCCATTTGTAGACGCTATTTAAATCAATGGTCATTATGGTGTTTTTATTTGCATGTCTAATTTAACGTTACATACCAATGACTTTCTCCATCTGCTTTGCCATTTGCTTTTTATCATCTTTATTTTTACGTTCGGCACCCTGATAAATATGAACATTAGTAGATGTAAAATTTATCTTCTCAACTCCACAATTACCTTATCTCTAAAAAGTTTAACCTTGCAGTAACATAACTCTTTATATTTCAACGTTGGTAATTCTCCTGGTTCACTTTTTTCGAATGCTCCCTTATATGATTCATAATCGTTAGGTAAAGAGGTAAAATTCAAGTTGGTTTCCATAACAAATCTTAAAGGAATTCCTTTGACTCCTTTAATTCTTGAAAAATCAGTTGATAAACAATTAAAGCGAACATAGACTTTAGCACCAAATCTGCTATGCCAATCGAAAGATACACGATCAAATGAATCATGACGTACGTTGTAAATTCCTGTAGTTTGATTCGTATCCAAGTCGATTGCTCTCGCTTCCTTTGGTGTTTCCTGCTGACCAATCCAGTACCTCCAATAACTTTCTGCTAATTGACGATGGTTTGGATCGTGGAAAGCAATAGATAATGTGCTTGTTATTGTACTAGCTGGATAGCATTGTTGCTGATGAGAAGAAGCGCTCAAATCAACCAAATACGCTTGACCACGATTAAGATAGGTTACAGGCAATTCGTCGTGCTTTTTTTTTACTGCAGTAGATGCTATTTACGTGACAAAATAAATTCAATAAACGACATTATTTAACCATATAATTTGAAATGTTCACATACCGAAAAGCACAGCATCAAATTGAAATGACCTATTAAAACAATAGGAGTGTTAATTGTATTGACAGTTCCCCACAAAAGATCCTCCCCTATTGTATTCGAATCCTAGTTCTCCCTCTATAGCTCTCCTTCTTTTTTACTTACTTTTGGTCTGTTAAAGCATTGCTAATCTCTTTCTTTGTTTGGTAATCATGGTAATAATAGTGTGGATCTGTTATGTCCTGTGTTTCGGTTTTAATCCCAGCTAGTTTTTCTTGCATAAAGTGATTTTGTTGAGGTGGGGAAGAAGAACTAGAAGTAGACAGCAATTGCTGATATGTTTCTTGCTGTTCCGTAAAAGGGGATAATCGTGCATTGGCACTTTTAAATCTAGTGTGATATTTGTCTCCTTTATTTATACAAGGATAGGATGTAGTATAGTTCGGTCGTTGGTAAAACATATTGCCATGGTACGCGGGAGGAGCTGGCGCTGGAAACAGATTTAAAAGATGATCACCACTACTAAATTGTGTGTGTTTTTTGTTATGTGTATAACTATCTGGTGGTGAATAATTATCGTGTTTAATTGTTGAGCCTATTGTCATTATATTAGCCATAGAATTATCGTCGGCAGATGTCCAACTCATATTATGATAATCTGAATCTTCGATGTGAATATTATTAGTCATATCATCAGAAAATCCCTCATAGTTTTCATAGCTTGAATAAGAAGTAGGAACAACATCACCATCAACTGAAGGATATAGATCGTCACGGTGATGAACAAATGATGTTTGAGGTGACTTGTTTGTTGGCCAATCAGAACTGTGAAATGTCAGATCGGCTGGTTGCTGATTATGCTGTTCATTCATAATTGTATCTGCGTGTGTCTCTTTGTAAAGATTGTAGAAGTTAAATAAAGAGCTTTGATTTAAATATAAAAGAGAAGAGAACGTTATGAGATTAGTTTTACGATATTATATATAATTTTATAAATGGTGGTGGTGAAATAGAAACATGCAGTGTAATATTATGTAAACCGGTTTTTTTTGCATATTTTAAACTTCTGCATGTAATTTTTTTTTTTTTTTTTTTTTTTTTTTGGTTTTTACCTTTTGTCGTTTTCAAAGGATGGAGAGGGCGATATTGAGTATATATTGTCAGTTCCGTAACTTCTGCTATACGATGAACGAATAGATAACATGCAACAGAATTATAAAAGAAAGAAAAATAAAAAATAAAATGAAGAAAAATATTTAAGTAAGAAGAAAGAGAGAAAATATGGAGTCTGTGAGTGTTTCTATATAATTTATGTCTACAGCAACTAGGGAAGGCTTTATATTTATATTACACACTGATTATTATTTTAATGGAGATATGGTACCACTTCGGAAGAATTTTTACCAACTTTAATGCAAATTATCAAATTTGTACTTTTTACACGTTATGTGTTGTTTTTTAATATAAAAACAATATTTATTTACTTCTCAAGCATTTGCCAAAGCGTGAATAAGGGTGTCAACAATGGAAGTAGCAGCGTGCTACATCTGTTTATATGTATCATGTACAATGTGCATGTATTACTTAGTGCAAGGACGTGTTGAGGGGCAAGTCAAGATCATCATCTTTTGGCAATACCTATTTTTGACACAAGTAGTTTGTTAGATAATAGAGTGTGGCAACAAAACACAATAGAATGAATAAATAATTCCGGTTAATTAAGGAGTACTTTTGACAAAGGTAAATGACAAGTGTCTAGTAATGTAAAACAAGGGCTAAAAACGGAGTAGATAAAGGGGTTGTTTTGTTAGTGCGTCCCAATGAAATCTATTAAAACTTTATCTTTCAACAAAGCAGACGCTTTCCTTCTCCTTGTGATTTTTAAATCCAAAGAGGAGCAATTTATCGAGGTTAATCACGACAAATAAAGGAATCAAAACTGAGGTAAGGATGGCTTAGTTATAAAGCTGTGCGCTTTTAAGCGACTTTTCTTTGTCCTCCTTTTAATATCATATACGGTAGTAGTTGGCATTATCTTTCCTTATAATGATGTATTCAACGCTAACTTTTCACGTAAATTTGAATTAAAAATATAATTTTGGGTTTGCGTGATGGTATCTCCCTTTCTTCTGGCTGCTCCTATACCGTCTTTTTTTTTTTTTTTTTTTTTTTTGGAAAGTCACTGCAACAAAAGAACGATTCATTTTTCTATCCCAAAGGTTCGGTACTAAGGCATAGGATTGGTATTTCTACAATTGTAAAGGATCTACAAATGGTTCAAAAGGAATATGTAATAATTGTTTATGATCATTGTCTGTGGTAGAAAGGCACCTTATTTACAATAGCCAAATTAAGTTAAGCTTCCCAAAAAAAAGGCCCCTTACTTCTCCCGTAAACTCAAGAAAAAATACAAGTATATTTACCAATCATAAACAGTATTTATCAATTTTGTAAGGAAAATGCACCTCTCTTACAGGATACTATTTTCCTTTGGTTATTAAAATGGTCAATTAAAGTTACCATCTACTAATGACACTAATGAGACTGTAGGTGTACCAATTGCTTCTTAAAACATACATCAAATATAAAGTTTACTAATATAGTGGTACAAAAAATAAAACCCATATTATGGGTTTTGGCTAGGTTTCTCTGAACTAAAAGATCTACAAATGCTCTTGCTGTATCCTTAATACTTTCAATTACTAGAATATTCTTTGTGTTTTTTGATTTGGTAATATCGTATTTATTTGTAAAAACTGATTTGTTTACGTTTCCAAGTGTGTAGTACACACGAAAAAAGTTTCCTTTCTCCCTAAACCACTAGGCCCATGTTATTTTACGAAAATTTTGTGTGCACAACGACTAATTTAGGACTTCAAATTACTTTTTTTTCTAAAGAACATCTGTTCTGTAAAAACAATAGTAATGACAAAAGACATTATGTTACACATATGCAAACTTTACTACGTCGAGCCTGCACTTCATCAGGAGGCTTAGTATTATAAAAAGAGTTAGTACAGAACCTTTTTACTATGTTATTACAAAAAAGTAGCAGCCGACCATTTCCCGAGAAATTAAAATTTATATGTTCGGATGAAAGGCCGTGATTTCGGTTGTTTTATTTGTTTATAATTGGCGGAGCCTTGTGATAAAGTCGCTTTTTTGTTGTTCTCATCATGTATTACAAAAGAGGCAAACGTTGTAAAGTATCTGGGTGTTGCATTCCTTCAAAAAAATTTTGTAAACCAGAATCACCTTCAAAAATAATTAAGCCAGATGCTATTTATCCACGTTTATGGCAAGAGGCCTATAATGCCCTGCGCTTCGTCCCATACAGTATCATCATTTTCTTTTATGATATTTACTCTCATTCCGTTCTGGGCCAGCCAAAGCGATCTACCTGGGATATGACAACTACACTAATTATTGCACTATTACACGCTGTTCGTTATGCATTTCAGGAAAGCAGTATATCTTTCTGGAGAGATTTTCTAAGGATTCCATATCAGTTATCAAGCACGGATAGATATCACTCGGCTTCGTTTTTTGCTCAAAAATTGAGTTTGCCTGGTATACTACAAGAGTTTGATTCTCATGAGGACGGAACACGTAAAATTAATGCTCATTGGTTGTTACCTTTGCAAAGAGTCGAAAATGAAGACGATAACATTATTTTATATTTACATGGTGGAGGATACTGTATGAAAGACTGGCAGGCTTACTTCACTATTTCTCAAAGTCTATCTGAATATTTAAATCAAAATATATTTGGTAGGCATTTTTTTAAAATAGAGGCCTTTTAGATACTCATCGAGATTTTCGTCTCTTACTAGCTGTAAGTTACAGTCTTGCTCCAGAAACTAGATTTCCGGGAGCTCTTGCCGATGCAGTACAAGCCTATTTTCACTTGATATCGATGTATAAAGTAAAGCCTAGCCAAATAGTTATTGTGGGGGATTCGGCAGGAGGCGGTTTAGCCATGTCGCTTTTAATTTACCTTCGTGACCATTGTTATCAGCTTCCAAAAGCTTCTATTTTACTTTCAGTAAGTCTAGATACTGTTATTCAAGTTATGCAATTAACTTTAGATTAAGCCCTGGGTAGATCTCACATATGGTCATCAAAGCTGGCTAAAAGCAGAAATGTATGATACTCTACCTCCACGTCCGCATATAAATGCTCTTGTAAATCCAGCGCGGTTGTACCTAGGACCGGAGCAATACCGCAGATTGAGTAGACACCCATACGCTTCACCATTATTTGCGAGTAACTATGACAATCTACCACCAATATTGATTCAATCAGGTGGCAGTGAAACAATGACAGATGAAGTACGATCATTTGCCGATAAATTTGCAGAGTGTAAGAATACCATGTCCAAACATGAAGAATATGAGGTATTTAATCTAAAGTAATCACGGGGCAAATATTTACGATCACTGAATGTTTTACAGGACATGATTCATGACTTCCAAGCATATCCTATTAAAAAGGCCAGGGTGGCGTTTTTGAATATGCAAAAGTGGATTCAATTTGATATAAAACAACCGAAGGAATTATATTGCGCAAAAAAAGAAACAGTTAAATAAAACAAGATACACTTGGTATTTTTTGTGTAACATGTGTAGCCTTTATCTTGTTATGATAAGAGTGTGATGTGAAAAAATATACATATATATATATCGCTTCACCAGCTAAAATCGGATAGATTAGAATTTACTCACACTGATAGTTAAACGTGATAAAAAGATAACTGTTTTTGTTTCTATTTTTCGAATGGAGGTGGTTTGTGATTTGACAGTGAGCAAGGAAAAGGGGACAAACCGGTAATCTATGCTTATCTTTTTGAGTCCTTTTTCCAGCCCAGCTGTCGTACAGATCTTGAGCAAACAAAAATATAACCCCCTTTTCTTTTTTTCTCTTCAACTTTTTTTTAACCTTTTTTAACCTTCATACTATGCATTTGATACCGAGAGAGTTAGATAAACTTTTACTGCATCAAGGTATCTTTTTTTTTGTACAATATGGTTAATTGTAATCCTTTTACTTATAATCCCATAGTCGGTTCTCTTGCGCAAAAACGTTTGGCACGTGGCGTTAAATTGAACCGAACAGAAGCCACTGCATTAATTGCTTCCCAATTATTAGAGATGATGCGAGATGGTTGTTATTCGGTTTCCCAATTAATGGATATTGGTAAACAGCTACTTGGAAGAAGACACGTTATGTCTGATGTATTTCAAACATTACATGAAGTGCAAGTAGAGGGTACGTTTCCGGACGGCACATACTTGGTGACTGTACATGATCCAATCTGTACGGATAATGGTAATCTTGAAATGGCATTATATGGTAGTTTTCTTCCTATTCCATCCGAAGAAAAGTTCCCATTGCCGCCCCAAGTCCAGCGTAAGGATGCTCCTGGTGCCATTATCGTCAAGCCTGGTAAGATTCATTTAAACGTAGGCAGAAAAAGACTGTCACTTTCTGTTACCAATTATGGCGATCGCCCCATTCAGGTAATATTATATTAGTGCTACTAAAGACAAAAAGCTAACAAGTTTAATTTTCTAATAGGTGGGATCGCATTTTCATTTTATTGAGGCCAATGCAGCTCTACATTTCAACAGAGCTCTAAGTTATGGTATGCGGCTCGATATTCCTGCTGGTTCCGCTGTTCGTTTTGAGCCTGGAGATTTCAAAACCATTACATTAGTTGAAATTTCTGGCAATAAGGTTATTACAGGTGGTAATGGTCTTGCATCTGGACCGGTTGATTTTATTCGCTTACCCGAAATTATCAACTCATTATCAATCCAAGGATTTATGCATGATGCAAATGCGCCTTTACTACCAACCCCATCAAATACTACTTTGGACAGAGAATATTATGCCGATCATTTTGGTCCCACAACAGGAGATTTGGTTCGTCTCGGGGATACCGAACTTTGGGCTTGTATAGAAAAGGATTTTACTGTGTACGGCGATGAGTGCAAGTTCGGTGGTGGAAAAGTATTACGTGAAGGTATGGGTCAAGCGACAGCAAGATTAGATCATGAGGTTTTGGATTTGGTTATTACAAATGCCATGATTATCGACTACACCGGAATTTATAAGGCTGATATCGGTATAAAAAAGGGCATTATCGTTGGTATAGGAAAGGCCGGTAACCCGGATGTGATGGATGGTGTAACTCCAGGTATGGTTGTGGGAGCTGGTACAGAAGCATTGGCTGGCGAAGGTAAAATTTTTACAGCCGGTGCCATTGATTCACATGTACATTATATTTGTCCACAATTGTGCTACGAGGTAATTAATAATAATAATAACAAAATTAATTTCTGGAAATTAAGCATGGTCAATTTTTATAGTCATTATCAAGTGGCGTAACCACTTTGATTGGTGGAGGAACAGGTCCTAACACCGGTACAAATGCCACTACTTGTACGCCTGGTAATCATCATATTGAAATGATGATGAAGGCTACAGATGATATCCCTATGAACTTTGGCTTTACTGGTAAAGGAAATTGTTCTAATAAAGCCGAACTGGTGGAGCATATCAAAGCTGGCTGCTTAGGGTATGTTATATAGTTTCTAAAAACTTGTTTTGCTGAATCTCACATGCCCTAATTTCTATAGATTAAAACTCCATGAGGATTGGGGAGTAAGTTAATATAATAATAGTTGAGACATATGAGCTAATTTAGGTGGTGTTTTGCTAGACAACCCCTGCGGCCATTGATGCATGTTTACAAGTTTGTGACGAATTAGATGTTCAGGTATAATACAGGGACAGTATTGTGAATTTGGAAGAAAGTATTTACAGATTATATCAGGCAACAATTCATACAGATACATTAAACGAAGCAGGTTTTGTTGAATCTACGATTGCTGCTTTTAAGGGTAGAACAATTCATACATATCATAGTGAAGGTGCTGGAGGGGGCCATGCGCCAGATAGTAAGTTATCCCAGTTTCTATATTTTTAGTGTGCTAATTAAATGTAATAGTCATCACTGTTTGTAGTGAACCCAATGTTTTACCTTCTTCTACAAACCCAACACGACCTTTTACTGCAAATACATTAGATGAGCATGTGGATATGTTGATGGTCTGTCATCATTTGTCTAAGTCGATTCCTGAGGATGTGGCTTTCGCCGAAAGTCGAATTAGGGCCGAGACAATCGCAGCAGAGGATGTGCTGCATGATATTGGAGCAATTAGTATGATAAGTTCTGATTCTCAAGCTATGGGAAGAGCAGGAGAAGTCATTCTTCGTACTTGGAAAACCGCAAGTAAGATGAAGCAACAACGAGGCACATTAAAAGAAGATCTTGATTCTGAGGGTGATAATTTCAGAATTCGCAGATATATCGCAAAGTACACAATTAACGTGTAAGTATAGTGATTAAAAATAGAGAGAATGCCAAACTAACACCGTACATATATTTAGGGCGTTAGCTCACGGTATCGGTCACATTATTGGGTCCATTGAAGTAGGAAAGGTAGCTGATTTAGTCTGTTTCACGCCTGAATACTTTGGTTCTAAGCCTGAGCTTATATTAAAGGCCGGTATCATTGTTTGGGGTCAAATGGGTAAGTAGTATCATACTTTATTTTTTGGGGATTAAAATATTAAAAACCAATATAGGTGATGCCAATGGATCTATTCCAACAACACAGCCAGTTATATCTAGACCCATGTACGGTGCCAACGCCTCTAGCTTGTCTTCCTCTTGCCTCATATTTGTATCGCAATTGTCATTGGATGAAGGCATTGTTCAAGGTTATAAACTTCGTAAACGAGCAGAAGCAGTCAAAGGATGTCGTACGGTGGCAAAGAAAGATATGCACTTGAATGATGCCATGCCAAAAATCACAGTAGATCCTGAAACTTACAAGGTTCAGGCCGATGGAGAGGATTGTGTTTGTGATCCTGTCTCGTCATTACCATTAACACAATCTGTGTACCTATTCTAAGCTAATATTTATAACCTCTGTAAAAACAAAATGACCGAAATCTGTATAATTTACTCACCCCTAATAATTAAATTGGAACAATGTTATTCCTTCCTCCCATTACTCAATTTCCGTATAGTGAAAGTGGCAACAGAAGTAAACGGATAACTTTGGTTACTAAAGTAACCTGACCGAGAGCTATCCTAATCGGGATACAATGATTGTTCCATACCATATACTTTATGCCATTCATCTGACGTTTACACTGCATATTCCTCCGGAAAATTTGTTAATAGCAGTGATTGTACGAATAGTTTAGTTTAAGCTTTTGGATGGAATTAACATGCGTAGGGTAGGCACATAATGTTTTCTATTTTTAGACAATTTTACATTTAAAAGCGAGAAAGTAAGCTGTTGCGACTTGTAAGTTTTCAAAATAATGTAATGTCCCTGAAGAGACGATGACGTAAAGTAGTTTACTGTCAACCAGCCTCGCCATTGTGTGAAAATACGCTCATGTTGTGTGCAGCTTAACTCTATTAAAAAAGTGATAAAAGAAAACATGGTATCATTTAAAAACTCAAAAACAGGCTCCCAAGGTTTTTTGACTACGTGAACAATTTAGGTTAACTTCACATGTTAATCGTGTTACACAACAATGATAGATCATGCTAATTTGAAGAAACAAAATTTAATATAAATATTTTGTCAAATAATTTAAATGTTAAAAACACATTCTGAACAACAGTATATATATTCTAGGATGATCTCTAAAAATACAAAAGCCCGATTGTGTTGTGGATGATGCGATACATCTACTAATCCCCGAAATTGTGGACAGACTTTAGAATTGTAAGAAACTTGTTGAAATCGGAGTGTAACAGTTTTATAGAAAATAGCACTTGCTGAGTAAACCATAATAAATACAAACAAATCATTCAGATGAATCGGGTACTGCTGCAAACATTAAATAATGTAATCATACGATACAACAGTTTTATCATCTATACTAGCAGAGCAGTGCCAGTCATAACAGAACAGAAACTATGTGGGACTTCAACATTTGAGACACTTTGTATCCTTGAGTTCATATTCTTGTGTAATGGTCTTAACTTCGTGCTGTTATTACAAAATTATATTAAAAAAGTAATGCATACATGTTATTGCTGTTTTCGTCTACAATGGAATACAACAATGAATATTCTTTCTGCACTTGTCATACCCATGAAACACATTCAGCTGCTTCTAAATGTGACGGCTGTCTTTAAGGTTCTAAGTGGCTTTTTTGCTTTAGGCTGTTTCTGTTGGCCTAGGTGCTGGAATCTCCCAGAAAGTGGAAGAACATTTTATTGCAGTGATGATTGGCCAAAACAACTGCGGGAAATGGGCAATTTTTTTTTTTTTTTTATATAGGTATCGAGCCATGGAAAATTTATTTTGAAAACTTATTGTTCTTTACTTATATAATACATAATGTCTGTTGTTGTAAGTGTTTAATTTTTTGCATGGCTTTTCTTATGATTTACGACAATGATGTTAATATGTACGCGTCATTCATGTAGGGTATTGATCTTGGTAATCTCCAAGCTGTTATTGCTGTTGCCCGTAACCGTGGTATTGATGTCATCTGTAACGAAGTCTCTAACCGTGCTACTCCGTAAGTATACAATCTTGGGAAAGAAATTAGAGAGGCGATAGTCAAGAGAATAGAACTTTGAAGGTAGTATAGTTTTACTAATCTGTTGTTTGTCCATATAGCCATGTCGTTTCATTCGGTGCTAAGCAAAGATATATCGGTGAGGCTGCTAAGACTCAAGAAATTAGTAACGCTAAGAATACCGTTGTCAGCTTGAAGCGTCTTGCTGGTCGCACTATTGACGACCCTGAGGTTCAAGAAGTTGAGAAGAACTTCATCATGGCTGAATTAGCTGATGCTAACGGTCAAGCTGGTGCTAAGGTAATATTTTTGAAGCGACAAAAATGATGAGAACTTCAACTTATATGCTTCAAATTAGGTTAACTACCTTGGTGAGGAACAAGTTTTCTCTAACGTTCAACTCCTTGCTATGTATCTTAACAAGATTAAGGATATTACCGCTGCTGAAATTAATGGTCCCGTTTCTGATTGTGTTATCACCGTCCCCGGTTGGTTCACTGAAGTCCAACGTCGTGCTATTCTTACTGCCGCTGAAATGGTCGGTTTGAACTGTCTTCGTTTGGTTAATGACTTGACCGCTGCAGCTCTTGGTTATGGTATCACCAAGACTGATCTCCCTGAGGAAAAGCCCAAGAATGTCGCCTTTGTTGATATTGGTCACTCCTCTTACTCTTGTCAAATTGTCTCTTTCGTTAAAGGTCAATTGACTGTACGTGGTAACTCTTTCGATGAACATTTCGGTGGTCGTGAGTTTGATGCTGTTATCGTCGATAAGCTTGCTGAGCAATTCAAGGAGAAGTTCAAGATTGATGTTTTCTCCAACAAGAAGGCCCTTTTACGTCTTCGCGTCGCTGCTGAGCGTTGTAAGAAGGTTCTTTCTGCTAACCCTCAAGCTCCCGTTAACATCGAGTCTATCATGGACGATCGTGATGTCTCCGCTATGGTTACTCGTGAAGAATTCGAGCAATGGGCTTCTCACCTTTTCACCCGTACTGAAGATGTCTTGAGTAAGGCTCTTGAAAATGCAGGTTTGACTGTTGCCGATATCGATTCCGTTGAGATGATCGGTGGTACTACTCGTATCCCTGCTATCAAGGCTACCATCTCCAAGTACTTCGGTAAGGAAATCTCTACCACTCTTAACCAAGATGAAGCTATGGCTCGTGGTGCCGCTCTCCAATGTGCTATGTTGTCTCCTGTCTTCAAGGTCCGTGATTTCCGTATCAACGAGATTTGCACCTATCCTATTAAGCTTACTTGGGATGCTACCCCCGAGGAAGAGGAAACAGAAATTGTTGTTTTCGATAACAATAACTCCATTCCTTCTACCAAGATCTTAACTTTCTTCCGTCGTGAACCTTTTACTTTGCAAGCTCTTTATGCCAAGCCTGAATCTTTACCTCGTGGTATCAACCCCTGGATTGGCCAATTCAATATTAAGAATGTTGAGCCTGTCAACGGTGAACCCGCTCAAATCAAGGTTAAGGTCAGACTTAACATTCACGGTCTTATCTCCGTTGAGTCTGCCTACACTGTCGAGGAAAAGATGGTAGATGAAGAGGTCAAGAACAAGGACGGTGAGAAGGAAACCAAGAAGGTCAAAAAGCTCGTTAAGACTGGTGACCTCGCTGTTGTTTCTGGTACCACCGCCCTTTCTAAGGAACTCGTCAACGAATACACCGAAAAGGAAAGCCAAATGTATGCCAACGATAAACTTATCGCTGCCACCGAGGCCGCCAAGAACTCTCTTGAAGAATATGGTTATGAAATGCGTGATAAAATTCTTGGTCCTCTTTCCGATTATATTGACCCTAGCATCAAGGATAAGTTTGCTGCTGACTTAAACGCTGTCGTTGATTGGATTTACGATGAAGGTTATGATGCCCCCAAATCCGTCTATGTTGAGAAGCTTGATGCTCTTAAGAAGATCGGTACTCCCGTTATCGAACGTTATCGTGAAGCTGAGGAGCGCCCTCATGCCGAACGTTCTCTTCGTGATGCCATGTACCGTTTAACTCAAGAAGCTATGTCAACTGACGAAAAGTACTCTCACATTCTCCCTCATGAGAAGCAAGATATTGTCGAACGTTGTGAACGTGCCGGTAGATGGATGGATGAACAAAACGCCAAACAAGCCAAGGTTTCTAAGTGTGAAACTCCTGTCTTGTTCAGTCGTGACATCAAGAAGGAGGAAGAGGCTATTGCTGCATTTGCCCATCCTATTTTGAATAAGCCCAAGCCTGCCCCTAAGGTTGAGGAACCCGCCTCTGCTGATGCCGATACCCCCATGGACGACTCCAGCGAAAACAAGAAGAAGGAAGATATGGATATTGATTAAATTAATGATTAGAAAAAAAAATGTCATCATATTTCACAACACATATTTTTCCTTGCACAACAAAAAAAGAATAGAGTATCTATAATACTCTGTTTTTGTTTCAACAAATTCAGTAGAAGAACATTATAAATAAATAAAAATTTAACGCAAAAAAGAAATATGTACATGTTGGTTTGATGTCTTTTTAATTTGATAGATATATTAAAAAAATTAAGCCAAGAAAGGCTTCTTCTCTTCCGTAGTTTGTTCTTGTTCGATATATGCAGGAGGTTGTTCTTTCTTAGCCCAAATTTGCTCTGATGATTCGTCTTCAGTCAAAACAACATGTTCGTAGCTTGAATATTTGGAAGAGACTAATTGACGAACAGCCATTACAAAACCCAAGAAGAAAGCGCAGATAGCACCCATTACAAGTCCTTGAGATAAGTTACTGGCTTCATTCCACCAGTTGTCAACACCATTGCAGCCAGGACATTCTACGAAATCTAAGACTAGATAGAGACGTGTTAATAAAATTAATTGATCACATAATGATCTTAGGAGTAGTATTGGATTCTCCTTTTCGCTTTATAATGGCATTGGATACGTACAGTTCTCCTCCTTGGCAGCTTCAGGACCAGGAAGCATGAAACCAGTAAGAGGGTCAACGGACCACTTGATAAGAGCCCCATTATCAAACACATCTAAAATCTGCTGACCAGCTTCGGTCTGGACCACCTTTTGTCCGTTGATTTCGGTGATAAGTTCTTGGACGCTGATACGACGGAAAACCATGCCGTCATCAGTCTTTAATTCGTCCAAAATACTCGCAGTAACTTCAACTGTGACAAGTCCGACATCAAAACTATCGGCTAAAATGGCAGCGTCTTCTTCGGAAGTAATTGATAACTTGGCTGGATTGGAAGCCATCTGAGCCTCAACTTGGATATTAGAGACACCAATTTCTACAGGCTTACCGTTACACATTAACTAAAATTAGATATATAAGTTAATTTTATTATCGTGGATTAACATGTTCTTTGTTAAATACCTGGTTCTCATATACGTCGAAAGTAACTCGGACAGCCATGATACGCTCGGCTAAAAGTGAGCCATCATCATCAAGAAGGTCGTCCACCCGTGTTACTGTCACAAAAAGATGTTCATCACCTTGTGCATTATAAGTATTTTCCACAAGATCGATTGAAGTGACTGATACATCCTGAAGTGGTGCTGCGATGGTTAATGTTGCAAGTGCTAGAGGATAAAGATTAGTTATCTATCGTTTTAAATGATACTAAACTGCAAAGTTCCTACCTAATAAAGCGGAAACTGAGAGTATTTTATTTAAACAGAATTTCATTATAAAAAAGATGAATGAGAATGAGAAAGAAAAAGAAAATGGCAATGTGATGAACTAAAAGGGAGTAAATAAGGAGTTTGGGTCTAAATTTGTCCAATCAAAATAGCGATTTATTTTTTCCGTCGTTGACATAAAAATTGGGCTGATGTTTTTGTGGGACAAATAACCTGTATTAGGCCAAGCGGAACAGCACAAATGATGCATTGACTTTTTCGTGCAGATGTATACTTTTACTTAAAACAGCTGACTGTCGATGTACTTAATCAAAACATTTACCCGTTTTCGCATATAGGTATATGAGCTTCCCATTATATTTGCCATCATAATCTTTGTTTGGATTAAGTAATAAAAGCCTACAAACAATGGACGAATGCTGGCTATTAGATATACATGTATGTACTCCAATCAGAATTATAAAGGACCCAAAAAATACAATATTAAGTGTGTTATAAAAATTTGGGGATTGAACTGATATTCTAATTTTTGTTTTTTGTTTCCTAAGAAGTCCTTGAACAGCGTCTTATCTTTTTCTTTTTTTTTTTTTTTTTTTTTTTTTTTTGTGAAAATGTGCTTTACCATAAGTGTAAAGCTTACTTTAATGGCATTATATCATAATCTTTAGTCGGTAGAGAGCTATGTTCATTTAAGCGAATTTTGTAATTTGTTATGACATTGTAAAAATGTATTGATCAGTGTAAAAAAAAAAGCACGCAAACGTATGCAAGTGTATTATTTGTAGTCTTTAAGGGAATCTTGCCGTTTAAAGATACTATTATCTTGCATAAAATACAGTTTATCATGCTTGATATTGTGGTAAAGGCTTACTACAATGGGGGTAACGTATATCCTTAACCCAAAATGTGAACGCAGTGAATAGAAATCCAGTTTATAGGGTCATTTAGGGACAGCCAAATTTTCTTAGAGACAGCCACCATTTTTCTTAAGGACAGTCAGAGTGCGCGTAGTCGTAATATTTAATTATGATACTTTAACAGACACTAAGAGGTCAATGTACTTATCGTCTTGAACTAGATACAATT
Source organism: Mucor saturninus (assembly GCA_016758985.1). Taxonomy (NCBI): domain Eukaryota; kingdom Fungi; phylum Mucoromycota; class Mucoromycetes; order Mucorales; family Mucoraceae; genus Mucor; species Mucor saturninus. The sequence continues at coordinate 27,276 of JAEPRD010000081.1, forward strand.
TATTACAACAAGCATATGGTTAACTAGTATGTGTATGTTATAGCTTACTTTCAGCTTCTCATTAGGCCTTTACCTTAATAATTCTGCGTAAAATTAAGATCAAACGAGCTTTTAAAGACGAAATAATAATGATAGAATTGTCAAAACAAGTATAAATCACTTAATATGCATTTATTCGTAATTATCACATTGTTTTTGATTATATATTCTTGTTTCCAGGTCTAAAAGGACAGCCAAATCACAGATCTTACGTTGTGACTACGTGCACTTTGGCTGTCCCTAAGAAAAGCGTTGATCTAATATTTTCTGAAAATAGTGTAAGAAAGGGGAAACGAAGCATAGTTTGCGTTTATATGATTCATTTTAACCTAGAACACAATTAACTGAATTAATTATGATGCGTTCGATTATGTGTCTGACTGTTTCTAAAATTTAAAGATAAAAAATCGCTTCAGGCACGACTAATCCATTATTTACACATTAAACAGTCCTTGTATGGGGCCAATAAATCTTTTTATTTTGCTAGCATTTTTCTATAGTCTTAATACGCTAACATGATATACTACATCCTTATCATTCCATGGTTGTAAGGTCATATCCAAAATCTAGCACCATAATCCTTTTATCTTGTCCTGCACTATTTGGGGTTACCTTTGATTAAAATATCACACACACAAATACTAAATGAAGTACCTTATGATCTTTGTACGACTAAGCAGACAATTAAATATCCAGCTTGAATGGCCACTTTGAAAACTTAACAAGCATTTGCTCTCTTTAGCATTCCAAACACGCAATGTGCGGTCATAACTTCCACTTACAGCCTTATCCTAAGTAAGGTCGTATTAAAAAAAATGACGCCAAGGGAAAATTTTGTAAAGTACCTCAAAGCTATCAATAGTGCGAATAAGATCTGAATGACCAGCCAGAGTAGAAACACATTTTCCGGTATCTGCATCCCATATCTTCAGCTTATTATCCTGTCCGCCACTGTAAATAAATTGTCCGTCAAACCGAACGCAAGCTAGACCTCTTGTATGGCCAGCAAAAGTCCTTAGACAATTACCAGTTTCAATATCCCATAATTTTAAAGTTGTATCTCCTGAGGCAGAAACCACCCGACCGCCGTGAGAGCCTAACGCATTAACAGGGCCAGCGTGTCCTATAAGACGCCTCATTTCACTCCCTGAATTTTTATCCCATACACGTATTGTTGCATCGCGTGATGAGCTGACAATCATACCCCCAATGATACACACATCCAGTACACCACCCGAGTGACCTGCTAATCTCTTTTGTGGTAAAAAGTCAGGCAGTGACCAAATCAAACATGTTGCATCTGAGGATCCAGATACTAAAAAGGACATATCTGCAGACACTCTTAGACACAATACACTTCCCTCGTGACCTGTCTTTGTCAATACTAAAGATGACCCTTTCTTCTCGTCAAGGTTCCATAGTTTGATAGATCTATCTCTACTTCCACTTACGACTCTGTTGCTACCTACCCATACTAAGCAATACACACTGTCTTCATGTCCAGTCAGGTATCTTGTATTGACTTTGCCATATTTCCATCTTCGATCCAATTCAAGATGGTTTTTGTACAAGTCATAGTAAGAAATATTGGGTAATGACTTCAGGTTTTTTTGATTATAATCGGTTTGAAATAAGGTTTGCCATAAATATTCATGATGCTTGTGACATAGCTTGTAAAACTGTTTACATGTTTGCGCCAATTTCAATAAACTTTCACAGTCCAAAGATAACAAAATTTTAATTGTCAGTTCGGATGGCAAAAATAAAAGCTTTCTTTTTCGATTTGCTGGTAAACGAAAGATGTATTAAATAAATAAGTTAATAACATGCGATAACTTGACTTACTCTGAGAAAATGCATCAGCAGTTGCAGATATTGCGGGTTGGCTGCCATTAAATGTAGCTAGAACAGTTTCGCGACTAATAGTGCTGCTACTGCTACTATTACTATTTGATAATGATAAACTGCTACTGTTTCTTCGAGGGAATCGGGGTATAAACGAGGAAATCATCAATCTGCGCTGTTTAGGAGGAGAACAAAGTGACTGGTACGAAGAAAACGAAGACCTCCTTCTACGGTTAGACGAATATCGATTTGACGGTGGGTTTAGACACTTTGTAGTTGGGGTTCCATCTTTTCGCATAACGATAGTAATATAGGTTGGAAGATCGGGCGATTTTGGAGAGTTCGATTGTGCATGTGTTTTATTATGGTTTGAAAACGGCAAATAAGAAAATAACTTGGATGTTGTGGGTGATATTAATGAAGGCGTTAGCAAGGCCATTTACTGAGAAAAAAAAAGGGATGTAAGAAATAGGAGAGTGAAAAGAAAGCCGAAGATAAAAGAAAGTTGAAAAAGAATGGTATAAATTAGGCAGTGTGTAACTGTTTAATTGTCAAATAACGCTGTTACATTCTCGCACACTCTTTCTAATTTTCCGAAATCCTATTAAATGATTTTATTTACAATCGACTTCCCCGAGTATGTATTAATTCTCGTTTGATATCGAACATATGAATGTGACGCTTTTTAAATAATAAAGACGAAAACAAGTGTAACACACATTTTATTTTTTGAGCCTTCTGTAAGTTCCTCATGTCTATTCGGGATAATTGTGAAGAGAGCAATTACGAAAACGAAAACGAGACCCTTTACGATCTCATACCGCAAGTAGAGTCTTTGCGTCTACGTTGTGTCTCTATTCTAAAAGAATGTAAAACCTGGAACGAAAAAAAGGTCATTGAAGGATTGCATAGGTACACTAATTCATTAAGTGCTGAAATGCACTTCATCGAAAAGGTATGCCTGTTTAGTATACATCTACCATAGGAAACTATGCCATTTTTTAACGCGCTATTTAGTTGTTAGATAGTCCAAAACTGATAAAAAAAGAACACGTTCAAAGCACCAACCTCAGTTACCTTGAAGCAGTGTATGAGGCTATGGCTGGTGTTGGTGAAAAAAGGGAAGAAGTGATGCGTATCGTTAGTGCCCCCTCTGAAACTGAGGTATGGATGCCCCGTACTGCTATGATACGCAACCATAGTATTAAAGTTGATATTGTGACCGAGAATGGTTTGGTTTGGGTGAAAGTTATTGCTAGAAACGCAAAAGCATTTCGACATGAATTAATGGGTTTGGAATGGGAAGATTCTGAATCAGAGCTGTCTTCTGATGAGGAAGAAATACAACAAAACAATAGCGCCAAATCGGCTGGAGATTTCGATAGTCTACCCATTTTTAAAAAGGCACGTGAATACTTGAGGACAGCGAAGGCACACCATGTTCAATTTTTTACACCGATTGTTGTATTTGCCTTTATGCGAATTCAACCTGAGGAAGATGTATTTGTTCAACGTATCATGGATAGGCTGGTAGAAATGGGGATTGTAGTTCATTTACAAAGACCAGAGCACAAATTAAAATCATCTTATGAAACGTTGTTAAAAAATTCAGTAAAGGGGCAGGATATAGATTATTTCACCACGCCGTCATTAAATATGGATGTCAGTTCAATTCTAGCCATTTTATCCGAATTATCACATCATGTGTGCTTACCAGAGGAGGTGTCGGCAATCCCATTACAGGTTCAAGCAGAGCGCGAGGCCCAGGTACCCGCGCTACCTCAAATAGTACCTTATGTCACGGGGAAAAAACTATTTATCATCCAAACTGCATATGATCGATTGAAGGGCATAGTCGATGTTGTGGGTGGTACTCGTGAGGTAGCTAGATTTAAATATTTATTTAAAAAACATCTCGGTTTCAATGATTTAGAATTCGATCAAGATTTATGGACACAATTACCTCCTCTTTCTATTGACGTTATACCGGATGCACATTCTGAAGCTTTTACAAGACTATTGGAACCTCCCTCACAAAAATCAAAATTAAATAACGGTAGAAAGATTCGCACAAAGTTTTCAGATTTTCATGCAAAAATCTTTGGAAGTGGTGACTTCTATAAAATGACCACTCTGACTTCAATTCAATGGATGGAATCAGCACTTAGAGATGCGGGCTTACAAGGCTCTTTGATTATCTCCCATGAACCTCGATCTCTAGCCGAGAAAAAAATGACAACAAGGAACAACATCTAATTGCAGATTATATCTTTCATGTATCCATGGGCACTAATAAAAACGTGGGTTTTTTTTTTTTTTTTTTTTTTTTCTTATCAATTCAGGTGCTCACTGTGTTACAATAAACGATTTATATAAATGTTTATTATCATTATAATATATTGTAGATGTATAAGGGGAGAAAAAGAGGGAATATTTGATAGGGGTATGGAGACATATTGCTATATATAAATCCGTGGGGGAAGGTGGTGTATATTATTATCCAAATCGATAATACATAATCATTCATTTGCTTGGCGATTTTTATTAATTGAAATGGCGTTATAATATTGCTGAGAGTTGTATATACTTGTTCGTTGTTTTATAGTAAATCGATAATCTTTTGAGACTAAATATATCATTCGAATGAGTGTGCACTGTATACATAATGTAAAGGTAAAGAAATAAGGAATGACAGCGAGAAAAATAAGGAAAGTTAAGCATAAACTAAATGAACAAATAAAACTCATAAAGATAATTTGGCGTTTTGTGTCTCTTCTTTTTTGTCGCTTTCTGTTTTAAAAATGTAGAGATCCATGTCATAAGGATTTACATATGCTTTAAGCATAACTGTCTCTTGCTGATCAATCACATCATCGATACCGAGACACCATTGACTAGGATGCACTCCATAGCGAGCACAGCTAGTCTATTAAATTATGTAAGTGACGTTTTATGTAAAGAATTTATTTATACATACAGAATGTCCAGGAAGCCAGTTTCCACATAATTCACAAGTAGCGGGCAAAGTCATGATAGGGTTCATTATAATTATACGATTTATAAAAAAAAAAAAAAAAAAAAAAAAAAAAGTAATTAAAAACAAATTAAAATGAAAAAGACAGGATTGGGACCTTTCTATTTATACGTTCTTGTCAGAATGTGTCATGTAAAAACTGCGTGGACTCACACTTGATGCCCTAAATCATAATTTTGCACTTTTATCTCATGTGCTTCTATTGTCACACTTCTCACTAGCAGTTGTACTCCTCGCTCGCTGAATATAAAGAAAGGGTTTCTTTTTTTCTCTCTCTCTCGTAATATATCATCACTTGATCGGCCCCGTGTGTTGTGGCTTTTTTTTTAACGACAAATTTAGTTACTTGATTAAAGTAGCCAATGTCACCTCCCAACACTATGTATCTATACAAAACTACCCATGTTTTTTAAAGTTGCCATTAGATTTCCGTTTGATTTACTAAATGCATTTGGCACTAGCAAGAAAATATTAAACGGCTTGTGTTATTTAAAGGATCGAAATTTTCATTAAAAGAAGAAATTAGTCTTCCCTTCTCTCTTTATAAAATATTATTTTAAACGACTATAGATAAGATAATACTTTGTATTTTACACAGCATTTCCTTTTGACCGTCTAATGCTTTTGACGTTACACATGTGTTGTATCCCGCTTTGTGATTTATGGTAAATAGCTGTTTTATAAGACTCATTTGCGCATTAATATAGTACCAATTGGTGTTCGTCTAATTACATCAATGTCCAACTAACTCGTACTCTGTTATTCACATATAACCAATATGTACACACGTGCATACATGATTAAAGTATTCAGGAGCAATAGCTGCACCCAAAAAATACTATAATGTGATTGAAGTAAGTCTCTTATTTAACCTTAGGCCATAGTGTCTCCTCTTTTCTATCAATACATTACATTTAATCAAAAATTATTTATGATGTAGTAAAAATTATACAAAGGAGTAAACTTGTACGCCATCAGTTTTATTGGTGCCTTTTACGTCACAATAAGCGCCCACTGTTAAAGGTTTTATAAAGTTTTCAAAAAAAACTCTGTACATAGCGTCTTATTTTATACAATATACCACATACATACAATCAGATTGTATCGCTTAACTGAAATAAGCACGATCATATTAAAATCTATATATCGACTCTCGTGTAAGGGTCGTGTCTGACATCATTTATTTATAAATTATATAGGGGCCTGCCGCGTTAAAAAATAGGGATAGACCTGTTTTAGGGCAGTACTCGTTATATAAAAAAGGAAACAATGTAATTAATTTTGTACAAGCTATTGTAAAACCTGCCTGATGTGGCACTTTTGGTAATAACAGAAGTATATAAAATGCATGGGTCCTGTCGATACGCCAAAAGGGGGCCGGTTGATGGCCCGTAGAAACATCAAGCAAGCTCTATGAGCTTACTTACAAAAAAATTATGGGTTTCTCATTCAAAAAAGTATTATACTCCTCGAGTTACGTTTTTGCCGCAAGCAATATATAGTCATTGTGTTTAAACTTAGTGTCCACGTAATTTTAAATTTAAATCACGGTTTCTTTCAAAGTTTAACAGTATCCTTGCATATGTTTTTCTCAACCAACATTAATTTTAACATGTAAAATTAGAAAGAGGTTTTTTTTATCAGTGGGAATATTTGATGAAGTTGAATCATCATAAATAAACCCACTATTTGTAATGTAAGCGTTACACAATACCTTGGTTTTTTCTCACAGTTGCATCTTTTCTGTAATGGGCACAAGGGATGTCATGTCATATTTTATATTTCTACTCAATTATTTATGAGTTGCTTTTTATTTTTTATTTTGTGGGAGTTTACACAAATTGCATCTATATTGAATTTTTAAGTTATAGCGATTAAGAAACGGGGAACTGCAGACAGAATCACAAGCAACATACTGTATGACCATAGGGAAAGATAGAAGGGAGTTTCTAGATCAAGCTGTACATATCTACATTCCGCACGGACTCCATTTCTAAATTATGCCACACAAAATATATCCACGTGTATGTTCTACTTTGGTGATGGCAGCCCAACATTTCCATCCTTCAACCGTGGTATGTTATAATTCTAAAATAAATTGCGTGGTAGATTTATTTTGTACGATATAGACACAGTCTCAGTATATCTTGATTGTATGGCTTTCATCAGTCTCCTACATAAATAATTGTATTGATAATGAACACAGAAGTCGATGTATAGTGTCTTATAAATTGACAACAACATGAAATGTGTGAGTTCATATGGATGTAGTACTCGCAGGCCATGAGGAAAAACTCGATTTATAAGGAAGGACGAAACGTTTTTTTTCTTTTACCTTGATCACATGCAATGCGGAGGCGTTTATGGCAACATTTGTATGCAGATCTTAACCATGTGTAACCGTTCTGCTTCGTTTAGTATAAAGAGCGATCAGAGAATTTTTTAACCTCTTTTTTATATCTTTAAAACAAACACAAAACAATTAAACAATTATGAAAATATTTTCAGTGGAAGTAGGACCCGAACAAACCAATGGTGGCCGTATCCATCGCAATCCCTTAGCTAAAGATGGACTTCTTCGAACACCCGCTCCCAATGTGCATACTTTATATGATGTCCTCCAGATCAGTGCTAAGAAATACTCTACGAATAATGCTTTTGGTTACCGTACGTTGGAAAGAATGGTTGAGGAAGAAAAAGAGGTTGTCAAAATTATTGACGGTGTAGAAACAAAACAAACAAAAAAATGGAATTACTTTCAATTATCTGGATACAACTATGTAACATTTGCAGAAGCTGGACAACTAGCCCTTGACATTGGCGCAGGTTTCAGATATCTGGGACTTAAAAGTCATGCAAAAGTTGAAATATTTGCTCCCACTAAGCAAGTATAATGTAATTTTTTTTTTAAAAAAAATAACTAACAACATTTTATAGTATGTACTGGCTTTTGACTGCCCATGGATTATTTACTCAAAATATGACAATTGTTACAGCATATGACACTCTCGGTGAAGAAGGTTTATTGCATTCAATGAATGAGACCGAGGTTGAGGCTATTTTCACTTCAGCAGAATTATTGCCAACAGTAGAAAAGGTTGCCAAGAAATGTTCAAAGTTGATCCTGGTTGTATATAATGGGGAAGCCAAACAAGAACACTTGGACAAATTCAGTTTGCTCAATATTGAAGTTTTATCTATTCAACAAGTCACTCAATTAGGTAAAGAACATCCTGTCGAAGCTCGTGCTCCCGAGCCTGAGGATCTCTGCTGTATTATGTATACTTCTGGAAGTACTGGTAACCCGAAGGGTGTCTTGTTGTCACATAAAAATGTCGTAGCTGCAAGTAAGATAAAATATAATTTAATGGGTCTGTAATGTTACTTATAAATTTTTGTTGTAGTTGCATCTGTTAATGGGTTACTTCAACCGAATATTGGTTCAAATGAATCAATGATGGCTTATTTACCGCTTGCTCACATTTTCGAATTTGTTGTGGAAAATGCTTGTTTATTTTGGGGAGCAACTTTAGGCTATGCATCAGTTCGTACACTGACCGACGCTTCCGTTCGAAATTGTAAAGGTGATATCAAAGAATTTAGACCGACTTTAATGACTGGTGTACCTGCTGTATGGGAATCTATTCGTAAGGGTATTTTAGCAAAACTGGAATCATCTTCTCCAAACGCACAGGCTATTTTTTCAAAGGCTTTTGCCACAAAATTCTGGTTCCATGAAAAAGGATTACCAACACCGCTTCTTGATAGGCTCGTATTCAACAAGATTAAAGAACAATTAGGTGGTCGCTTGAAGATGGCTATTTCTGGGGGTGCTCCTTTATCGGTCGAGACTCAGAAGTTTTTGTCTGTAACAATTTGCCCTATTTTGATTGGATATGGAATGACAGAAAGTAATAGAGAAAGTATTTTGTAAAGCGTTACTCGTATTAATTTACTTTATAGGTTGTACTTCTTGTACTATTATGACACCCGAATTGTTTGGATATGGTCATGCCGGTCCTGTAAGTCCTGCTTGTGAAGTCAGGCTTGTCGATGTCCCTGAAGCAAATTACTTCTCTTCTAATGAAACACCCCAGGGTGAAATTTGGGTTCGTGGAGCTACTGTGACTAAGGGTTATTGGAAGCGTGAGGATTTGACTAGTGAACTTCTAGCAGAAGGTGGATGGCTTCAAACTGGAGATATTGGCGAATGGAAAGAAAATGGTGCATTGGCTGTTATAGATCGTAAAAAAAACCTTGTGAAGCTAAGTAACGGAGAATATATTGCCCTTGAAAAGTTGGAGTCTATTTACAAAAGTTGCGTTCTTGTGGGTAATATTTGCATCTATGCTGATTCCTTGTTACCCCGTGCTGTTGCCTTGGTAGTTCCTGCTGAAAAAGCTATCTACGCATTAGCTGCAGAAAAAGGTGTTACAGAAAAGGATTGGGTTCTACTTTGTGGTGATACAACTGTAAAAAAGGCTGTTCTCGCTGCCTTATTAAAACAGGGTAAGAGTGCTGGTTTAAAACCCGCGGAAATGCTATTTGATGTATATCTGTGCTCAGAAGAATGGACTTCGGAAAATGTAAGTTTTTAATTGATAATTATATTTTAAATGATGCTAATCTACTAATATTTAGGGTCTATTAACGGCTGCGCAAAAGATGAAGCGTCATGATATTGTTAAACGATTTAAACACGACCTTGACTACATGTAAGTACTAATTGACGCAGTCTATTGTTTATCTTGTATTTATTAGTCGTCTTTAGGAATGAACATCAATCGGCATAACTTACATATTTTTTAATGTCTTCTTTTTTTCCTTTTTTATCTCTTTTTACTTACTACACGTACCTTTCTTTTTTTTCTTGTTTAATATTAACACTACGTCACTTAATAAAATAATAACTGAACCTCATCGCATTTAAGCGAATAAATTAAATTATAGGATACTCTCAATATCAATAGTATCTAGCTAGGCATTATGGTGTTAATGACACAGATACAGGTATCTAAATAATCTTACAACAATGTACTTGTTTCTATTTGGTTTGAATATTTAAATATATTAAACAGCGCCCAATAAAATTTTGGATAGCTGAACGCAAAAACATGAGAACGGATTTTTTTCAAAAAAACCTAAATGGGATAGTGATAAGTATAGTGCACTATAGGTATACCAAATACATGGAATAGCTTCCTTCCGTAGTTAAAAAATAGGTGTCAATGAGATAAAACGAAGTTCAAATCACATGTTCGAAATATTTTTCTTATGAAGCAATAACATTACGTGAAAAGAGTATAAAGTGACTAAGGGGGTTATCAGCTATTTTGCAGATGATGTTTCTGCTGCGTTTTTTTTTCCTATGCATTTAAAAAGAATACTTTGATCTAGTTTGCGATATACTCTAAAACAGATGGTAATACCGTATCCAGCTATTGGAGTAAGGCGATTATGTGATACTAGCTGTCAGAATTAACATTTGGCTCTCGCCACAAGTTAAAATATGTGTAAGTCGACTGAAAACGGTTCCTAAACATTTTTATAGTATTAGCACTTTAAATTCAGACAAGGAGAATTCAATTTCAGATAAACTTAAAAATGTTTTCAGATGAACAAAAATATATTTCAGACAGCAGTGAAAAAATGATTCAGACTAACGTAAGTATATATATATATATATATATATATATATATACAAATAGAATAAAAAAAGTTTCTAGACAAAGGCTATCAAAGGATGTATCCTATGAATTCTACAGTTTTCATATTCTGCACTGACAGTTCATAATGTGTTTAAATATGTATTTTTATGAGCTCTTTTTACACAAATCTTCAGTTAATATGTTATAACAGTAAAAAAGGGGGAGAAACGGAATTTAAATTACTATAGATGACGTTGACTTGGAGCATTATAATATCACATGATTTAATTGACAATAAATCAAACAGTGCTTCTTTCACAAAAAAAATATGAGACCTCGTATTTACCCAGACACAGAAGAGTTTATAGATGCCAAAATAACAGCTAAACTTGCTAAGATGGGGGACGAAACGAGTACCAGCACAATGAATCAACCCGTTGGTGGGAACAGAGGTAAAAATGCACTGTATATGTTCAGGTATATAGCCAAACATAATAACTCATAAAATAAATCAGGCCTAAAGAGAAAGGAAACATTTGAAGCGGAAAAAGAAAAGAGTGTGGCTAAAAGAAACAGGTCCACTGCGTCTTCAAGCTCATCGACCCTGATTTGCAAGTCTTGTGATACAAGTGGTCATTCTTCTGCTAGAAGTAAATTGTGCCCTAACCACAACTATACCTTGCAAAAATTGATCGAAAAGGATATTGGTGCTAAATATCAAAGATATACTATATCTCTCCCATTAAAGGGATTTTTAAATGAAACAGATGATGATGATGACCGATTACAGAAGGCCGTAAACAAGATCCAGGATCTGTCTAGTTTCTTACGGCTTGTTTTGTTTAAGGCTCAAATCTTTGTCAATGACTACATTTTACAATACCCCAATAATTTGTCCAATGAATTTTTTCAGCAAAACTTCTGGTATTCATTGTGTAGAGTGGTTTGTAAACAGCTGTCGATCAAAGACTTTCAGCTAAAGTATGCCACTATTCACTACTTGGAAGACGCATGGATGGAGCTTAATAATCTAGAGGGAGTAAACTTAAACGTAGAAAAAGATGGGCTGAAAAATTATGGTCAAGTGCTTGCAACTGCATGTGAAACTACTGGTACGTGTTATAATAACTATTACATTGAGAATTTTCAGAACATTATCTGCAACTACTTCAATTATATGATTTGTAAAGAATTTCCTGTAAGTTACTAGCAGGAAGCACTAACTTACAAGTTATTAACAAACTTAACTTAGGACCTTAAAAAATCTGTCATAAGGAAACTTGTATATGAACATGTTTTAAATCAAGTACTATCATCTGATCCTGTTGCCGTCCTAAATTATGATATCCTCCCACCATTAATCCAAGAGACAAAAAATGGTTTACAGGCATTTATAAACCCTTTAATTGTGGAACTCAAGAACCGCTTGCCATCGTTCACAATTACAAAGGCAACTCAGAATACTGCCCCTTTTGGTATTTTACCGGCATTAAGACACATTCTATCCAAGTATGAATCAATAATTGCCGAAAATTCTACTTTACAGAAGCGTGACTCAGAACCAGGAAAATCTCAAGATACGGTTCAATCAGGTGAAAAAAAGAAGAAAGATGATAATGCAAAGCATTTTGTACTGCCTAAAATATTTAGCCTGTTTCCCAATCCAGGTTTGCGGTGGCGCTTTATCAAAATCGATAGTCAAAACGTTACTGGTGTATTCCCTGGCTCAAAGTTAAAGAAAGAAAAGGACGAGACTTTATTTAGCTTCACACAAAGGTATTTTTATGATTGTTTTAACTTTGCCAAGTTAAAAATTAGAAGGTACATACGAAAGAAAGAGCATTGAGAACCTTCTTCATATCATATTAATAATAAACATTTTGTCTATTATTATTAGCCTTAAAGATCTGAAGGAGCTGCCTGCAACTCATGGCAAGATGTTTTTGAACGGGATGTACACCGATGGTTATACTTGCCGCTTATGATTCTGTCGTCGTACTGAGCCATCTTCGTTAATTAGAAGCATTGCCCTAGAACTCGATGACTTTAACACTGAAGAGTTAAAAACTTATTTTAGGCCATGTACAGTTGATCCCGGAAGGAAGGATGTGTTTGTATCCTACCATGGAGACAATGATGTGAGACGTCTTTCTTCAAAAGAATACTGCAATATGGGCGGTGTTACGCAAAGACACAAACAGGAACAAGAACTCAAGAAAAGCTTGGGTATTGATCAAATTGAGACCAATATCCCCTCACCTAAAACCACGTCTCATGATGCCTATATACTGTATATTACGTATATTCTCCAACATATTGATACACTTTTTAATTTCTACGGGTTTAGAACTACCAATAGTAGATGGTGTAATTATATTGCATCACAAAAAAGTATAGAGGACGCCGTTAATATCCTTATAAACGGATCTACAAAGTACAACAAGAAAAGAAGGAAAAATAAGAAGAAGAGTAAAAAGCGAAGGAGATCTAGAATAGTTGACTCTTTAAAATCTAAACCGAAAATTATCAAAAGGTAAACTTACTAACAAACCCTGATATTATTGTATTTTAATGATGAAACTTGCATGAAGAGAACATAAAGAGAAATTCGAGGGAGGGGATCGTAATAAAATGCCTTTAATCATCTTTGGCGATGGACTTAAGAACAAAAGCCAAACAAAGTTTAAGGGTTTACGCTCCGGTGTAATGGACAAGCTTTATCGACAATTGAAAAGAAGAGAGAAGCTTGGAGAGTTACTTCTTGTTAATATTAACGAGTTTAAAACATCAAAGGTTAGTATATTAATGTATATCAATACCTTCGAGTAAAGTAATAGTTTTATAGACATGCAATTCTTGTTTTAGTAATGATTTAAAAAACATGAGGTGCGGAACCGACGAAAAATCGTCGCACATCCATCAAATATTGATTTGCAAACGATGCAATATTTTTTGGAATCGTGATGTGATGGCTGCGAAAAATATGCTTGCGATATCTCAATCCATTTGGGATGGCCAAGGCCGCCCAACTGTCTTCAAAAGACTAAACGCCACCTCTAATGTGGTTACCTCGTCTCACTCAAGTGAGGAGAAGGTTTAAAGGTTCAACAGGTAAACGCCACAGTAGCTCATCAAATTGTCCAAAAACTAAAATTTCGTTTGTCTGAATTCTTATGTAATTTGTCCAAAAAAGGTAAGTTATTATCTGGAAGTAAAGTTTGATTCGTCTGAAAAAAAAATAACATTGTTTGAATTTAAAGTGTGAAAACTGTATAAAAGTACCCCTGTTCCATTTGTTCAATTTGTTCAATTTATCTTATTCTCCGAAAACAAAAGTTACAATCGGCTCTATCTTTCAGATTTTCTCACGGTACTCTTTACTGCTCGCAAAATCTAAAAGAAAAAAATACCTGAAGATATACGTATAAAAACACCATGACTCACCCATTAAAACATCTGAAGTCGCACAGAGCTTGAATTCCTATTAAGAAACTCAAAACCAGATCCCATAACCAAAAGCAAAAACATTTAAAAATAAACGAGAAAAATAACCGCAAGAGATGGGATGTATTGATTTTGGAATATTTCTCCATTCCAATGTAGATACATCATTATCTATGCGGAGTTGCTACACTTAAATCTAAGAGAAATTTAAATTCTGTAAGTAAGCGGCTCATTTGTTCAAATCAGTGTTAATCTTTGAATATGGCTGATATCAGATCAACGAGTGGTGATAAATACAAGATCAAAATAGCCCTTATAACGCTGCTTTAATCGGCTTTTTGGTCTATGTTTGCAAGTGAGCAAGAAATATTCTAATAATAATTTTAGTAATAGCTTGACTGATGTAAAACTTTCCGGTGCTTATTCTCGTGGCAGAACATTATTCAGCAAGTGTCTAAAAGTACATTATAGTATGTGGCAAATGATTCCTCACTTTCTATTTGAGTGGCTTTATTTTCTTTTTGTTTCTCGTTACTAAAGCCAAGGGTGAGGTCACTAAACATGGTTAGATTTGAATTAATGAGCGAATTAAAATCTTACAGCGACGGGATAATTGATTTTTTTGATACAACACAAATCAAATTAGATCTTCGCTTTTAGCCGATCGAATGGTAAGAAGAAAACGAGGCTTTTTCGATCCCGAGAAACGGGTCTCCTAGGGACAACCAAAGTAAAGATAGACAGAAGCAGTATGATTTAATGTAAAGCTTTCGCACATAATGTGAGACGGTAAAGTATTAAGGGCCTTTTGTAGCCAGCCAAGGTGTCTATCCGATTATATGCTGAGACTACGCGCACCATAATTGTCTCTGCTATATCTGTTCTAAAATCCTTGAAAACGTTTTGCCGCTGAAGAATTTTGCCACACCAATAATCATTTGGTACTTCTATATTTAGTGTATTGATGCCAGAAAATGACAATATTTCCTTTACAGTAAAAAAAAAAAAAAAAAAAAAAAAAAAAACCAAATGGGTGGATATGCATGTTAGGAAAAAGAACCCACTAAAAGTTGCATTATTGCTTTAACAACGGTAGCAATCATATATTTAGACGTATAAACTGCAATTTTCGTTTTGAGATCCAACGAAAGGGGTCCAATGCTCGAAGTTGATACTTAACATACATCAAATTCAACGTTATATGGTTTTGAAACAAATACAACATAAACTATTTATATTTAGAAACAAGGATTTATGTCTCACTACTACAAAATAAAAACATATGTATATGTCTGTATACCGTCATCATGATCGAAATTGAAAAAGGGTTTCCAAAATCTGGGAAAAAGGTACCACAGAATTCTTACCCCATATTATGTTACAAACTGCGCATACCTTTATCCCATGCCGGGGTTCTCTGCAGTTTTTACTTCATTATACTACATTACTACTAACCAAATGACAGCAAACATTTGTTTTTTTTTGAAAACAGTCTCTATGATAAG
This sequence comes from Mucor saturninus, assembly GCA_016758985.1. Lineage (NCBI taxonomy): Eukaryota > Fungi > Mucoromycota > Mucoromycetes > Mucorales > Mucoraceae > Mucor > Mucor saturninus. The sequence continues at coordinate 42,791 of JAEPRD010000081.1, forward strand.
TAACCTACTTAAGAAAACAGTTGAATTATTTGGTGTATAGGGTAGAAGCTCTGCATGTAAGCGGCAAATATGGATATAAGCAAATCCAATAAAATTAAACTATTTGTATCTCAGGTCTAGCACCCCCCCCCCCCAAACTTTAACGCCATACTATTGTCTTTCCCAGATTATACAGTTACACACATAATCGGTCTTTACATAGTGAATTCAAAATCCCTGGCTGATATCGAATCTTAGGTTTTAAAGTAAACTTAATCGGATGAAGTGATAACGGAGTAAATATTAGACAAACTACACTCCGAGATTGCTCTTTTCTTATAAATACACATCAATGTAAGCCGATCAAAGAATTTTTTTTCTCTTTATCTTAATTTCGCTTCAAAACTTTTTTTTAGTCATATTTATTTTCTTATGGGAGCTGAATCAAATACCCCATCTATCACTTCCGAAAAGTACAAGGTTGACCAATCTATTATCAGCAATTATGCTGAAGATGACAATAACTCAGTTACCAACGAATTTGGCCATGGAGAAGGTTCTTTTTTAACTGGCTATTTTAGTGTTACCTGTGTTGTAGCTGGTACTGGTACTCTTGGTCTCCCTCATGCGTAAGTTAAATATTATACATATAACTCCCATTTTTCATTGTATTTACATTACATTGTTTAGTTTTGCGATTGGTGGTTGGTTAGGTATCCTGATTATGATTCTCTCATACTTAATGGCTGTTTACAGTGGTATTGTCTTGATCCGCTGTTTGTACTATAAACCTGGTGTTAGACTTCATGATTTTAAAGCCATTGGTATTGCAGCATTTGGCTGGCCCGGTTATATCATTGCCACCTTTCTTCATTGGCTTAATCTGTTTGGTTGTCCCGCACTTTATCTGACGCTTGCCAGTTCAAATCTTAACTACTTGCTTCGTTATACCAGTGGCGCTCTTAATCCTGTCACTTGGACTTGTATTATCGGTGTTATCCTTTTGATTCCTTCTCTGGTTGCAAAGACTTTAAAAGAAATCACTGCTCTCGCTGCTGTTGGTGCTCTTTGTACTATGATTGCTGTCTTCATCGTATTGATTCAATCTCCCATGTACCATAATGCTCATCCTGAAATTCCTGTTGAAACTGATTCTGTTATCTGGACTGGTTTTCCTTCTGCTCTTGCTACCATTGCTTTCTCTTACGGTGGTAACAATACTTACCCTCATGTTGAGCATGCCATGAAGAAACCTCATCAATGGAAGTATGCCATCGCCGGTGGGTTAACTACTTGTACTGGTCTCTATTTCATTACTGCCATTCCCGGTTACTGGTCTTTCGGTCGTGATACGCAATCTCCCATTTATAACAGTCTCCCCGAAGGCGCTGGAAAGATGATTGCTATGATTGTTATGACTATTCATGTCATTCTTGCCATTCCTATTTATACCACCTCTTTCTCTCTTGAGTTCGAGCGTTACGCCAACTTTACTGATGCAAGACTCGGTCGATTCTGGGCTTGGGTTGCTCGTGCTGTTATCCGTACTTGTACTATGGCCATCCTTGTTATTTTAGCTATTTTTATTCCTTACTTTCATGATTTCATGAGTCTAATTGGTGCTCTTTCTAACTGTGGTCTTGTCTTCCTTTTACCCATTTTGTGTTATCTTAAATTAACAGGTGTTCGTAACAAGCCTTGGTATGAACTACTTTTCTGTGCCTTCACTGTTTTCATGGGTATTATCGGCTGTGTATTCGGTACTATCGATGCCATTAAGGCTTTAATTCATGATTTCGAATCCGAGTAATTCAATCATCATACCTTTAACTTTATCAAAATGCTTTAACGTTTCTTCCACCTCGCCCCCTCTCCTCCCTTTGAAATTCGTTGCTGTGATTTATATATCACATCAAATTTGTACATAGTTGTTTTAGCAAATTCATGTAGTAGTAAATAAATTTAATATATTATTCTTTTTAAAAATCAATCGTACTCTTCCTGCCATATATGTGTTATTTGTTATATCTGAACAATTACGGCCAATTATGTATTTGAAAAGTTAAGGTTTTTTTTATAACCAAAATATCCAATGATGTTAATGTGTAAAAAAAAAAAACGCATACCAAACAGGATGATCTTAATTTGGGTGCCGACGTAAAGGTTCCTAGTTCATATTTCAGTAGCTCACTTGGATGATTATCATGCTGATTTTGAGAAGTTTCGTAGATCCGGGGATTTATTACTGAATCAAATCGGGTTTGTTCGCCGCGTCGTATGATAATACCGTTTTCTGCGGAGTCAGTTTTATGAACTAGAGCTTTATTGAAGCTGCAAGACTTCCAAACTGCTCGATCATGGACATATTAATTTTAATTATTGGAATGAACAAAATGATTTTACATGATCTTATTTTCTACTTTATTTGACAGAATATCGCTTTTTTTCCCACACAATTATACTCAGAACGCAGATTAACTCAAGGTTTACGAGATCTTGACGTTACACATGACATATCTTCAAAAATATGGCATGTACCAGGCACAATTCTCCCACACTTTCAGTTGCCTCCGCATGCTTAGCTATAATGTTTGTGAAGGCTTATAAAACTAAGCGATATTTATATGTGCTTTAATTCCATCCATTGTAGAGCCCATCTCCGCTGACAGCTAAATAGGGAATCTATAATCTACGTTATCAGGGAAGAACAAGTAAAGATAACAGATTATTTTTACTAAATTAAGTAATAGCTTTTTTTGGTTCATACCGGATAAATTAACATCCGTACTTTTGGGGATTTTTCTTATAGCTGTTACAGCCTACTATTAATGGCACCAGCTGTCTACAGATAATATACAATTAAATTTCAAGTTTTTAGAAATACTTAAGATTGCCAACTATAATTATAAAGCATCGCATTTTAAACTTAATTGTGAAACATGAACCCGGTATGGCAAAATCTCAGCTCAAGTCCCCCCCCCATCCTCTCCCTGAAAATGGAATTTCCCCACAATTAATTAATAATGTCGAACCCTGAATTAAGATTTAGATAAAAAACTTAGAGATCCACGTACTCATATTTTGATTAGCAGCTAAAACGTGGTACTTCTATATAAAACATAACTTATTGCGTTTGCTTTTCCTCGACTAGATGCTATAAATTCTAAATATCTGACCTTATCAAATTTTTTTATTGTGGCGTAATATAATTTATTTTTTACATTGATGGAATGGAAATATCATAAGTCGGTGGACTTTCGACATTTTTATTGGTAGAATGCATCATTATCTTAAAGGCGATAGGGGTTTAGAAAATTATTCGCCAGAATAATCTACATGTTTTGACACTTTAAAGGTAATTTAAATAAGCCGACGTAATATTCCTTTCGAACAGTATCTACCGGAACATGCAACAAAAATGATTGTGCAGCAAAATATACTCTCACATAGAAAAAGGCTATATTTGTTGCTCAATGGTTTTTTTAAAGGGAATTGAGTCTGTTTTAAACTGCCGCGTGGAGAGCAAAAAAGGTAATTATAGCGGAAGACCGCTTCCCTCTGTTTGACCCAATTGGTGCTGTTGTTATAGCGCCGATTTTTCTAAAACTGTACCTGTCGGTCTACAAAATTATTAGATAGGAAAAACGTAGCAGACCCCCAATTTTTACATTGTGGGTTTGGTTGCACATCTCTGCGCTCAATATTTATGATAGATTTATCCAATGATAATAATAAAAGCTTTTCGAAAGGATTAAACACGGGTGAGGACTAGCACAACGGAGATAAACATATTAAACAGACAAAGGATGATGTAACGAAAACAACGATTCGCACGTATGCTGAACTAATATGCCTTATTTCTATTTGTAAATTAAGCCTTCATTAATTTTTTAGATCTTGCATTGTAGAGAGGTGGGACTTGTAAAGTAATTTAGAAAAAGAAGACAGTTAATAATGGAGGCAACATAAAAATGTGGCTAAGCTAAAAAACTAATTGATACATAATAACAAAAAAGTATGTGTTACACCGCTCCTAATACTTGGGATACTAACTTTGTAACCAGCAGGATTTTGTTGAATTCTTCACTTAAAATCATCCATTACGGTCAGCTGTATGTTAGCTAGTCCTTACATCCCACGAAATGAAAACTCGCCCTATTATATTCCTTGTACTTAATAATCTACGGATATAACTACTGGTATGGCTTATCATTTGGGTTAAATTGTCTCCAGTAGCTATTCATGTACTTGCTTTATGATTGTACAAGTAGACTACGGGTTTGGTTTAATGATAGTAATTTTTTTAGTTTTGCTGTTAAATGATTTTTCAAGTTTATCTCGTTACTAAGGCATTGAATTGTTCAAAGATCATCAATTTTGCTTTGGCTTGTCTGAGACAAAAAAAAAAGCCAGTAAACGACATGTTTACCAGAATCTGTTTTTCAAAATGATATCGTGTCGCACAAGCAGTCGCATATGGTAAAACGGATATTATGTAATCATTAGTTAGATGCTAAGTCGTTGAAAAAAAAACTTTTAATTACCACTCAATAAATTAAAACACATGATGTATTGTTCAAATGTCAAATATTTAATATCTTACACTTAAGCAACAGTTACTCAGGCTTAATTTTTCTACGTAGTAACTCGCATTTTAAAAGTTTTTTCTAAACAAGAAAATCAGAGAGGATGAAATAAAAAAACGATTCTTCTGTTTTCTTTATTTAAAGCCAAGAGAAAGAAGAATTGGTGACTTAAAAAGCGATGTACTGCTTCATATACTGTTTCTCTGTGACGAGGTTTTGAACAACAATGTTCTGGAATCTTTGACCATGTGTAAATAACGCTAGGAGCTTCTTCTTGTGAATTGTAAACTTAAATCGATTAAAAGGCCAAGTAAATCCAGTAGACAAAAAATATTGGATGCTGAATATTTCAAACGCTTAAAGGAAATATTATTTGCTCTGTATAATAATAATAGACATAAAAAACCAAAATAATATGTTGTGCATAGAAATTTCAAAGCAAAAAAAAATCATAAACACAAAATATGGAAGCATTGTTCAAGTTATTAGTTAAGTTGTCAATAATCTTAAAAGGACATCTTTGAAAAAAATACTTCTAGGCTCCCTTCATCGATTGTTAAAAAATGTGGTATTTACAAAATGTCTTGGTAAACTCTGCTGGCGCAAAAGCAGTATACAAGAAAGGAAGCTTTTATCTTGTAGTAGAAGAGAAAAATAAATCATCCGTTTTTGTAAATTAAATGTTACTTTATTTGTATTTTGTTCTGTCAAGACTACAACATGTTCAGTTCTAAAGGTGATATTTTTACCAACGTACATGAAATCGAGGACACCCAAGACAAACAATTTATATTAAAAACTTTTTTGACTGGTGTATTGTAGATCGAATATTATAAGAACAAAAGATGACTTCTGGCTTCTCATTCCAATATAACTTCTAATCGGTAATGGTTTTCAGTTTGCTTGGTTGAAGAAAATCATGAATTAAGATTCGCAGAAAGTCTCCATCATTGATCAGGAGCAGCCCTGTTCTGTTATTGACAGCAGTTAAATCGAAAAATAAATCAAATAGGTTAATGGTGCGATAAAAATTTAAAAAAAAGAGTGTATAGCATTGGGGAAATCGATTTGTGTAGAAGAATGGAACAGAATGAGCCTTGGTAGATCTTTCCACACAAAGAATAAGTCTACTCAGCTGATGCCGAATTGTACAAGCAATTGAAAGAAAAGCGTTCTGATCATGACAATATCTATTCCCATCTGCGAAAATTAAATTCACCACTTAAAGACCTTCAATGTAAGATGTATGCCCTCAAAAAAGCAAGACGAAGGCAGTGTTTACTTATATCGACAAACACACTTTAAATACCAGATAAAATAAAGACAGATCTAAACATAATTAAAAATGTTGATTCAAGGAATGGATCCTGGAATTGTGACAACTATGGCAACAGTTGTGTAAAATCATGTACGGACTATTTGAAAGAAGTAACCGATTTCAGTAAGATCATGAGCCGTGAACAATATCAACACTCAACCAAAAAGGCTATTAATATGACTATACGCCATATAAAATTAATTAGACTGAGTGCTATCAAATAGACATAGATCGCAAAGAGAGAAAAGTAATATGACATAAAAAAATAGGAGACTCATTAGCAAAACTCGTTTGAACATGTATCATAAGAAGTAATTCTCTAACACTAGAAAAAATGTTTTCTTACCGTGGTTTGAACCTAGCTTCAATTCTTTCCTTTGTCAGTAATTGGCCTCGAAAAGGAGCATACATCTGTGGGCATACACGACAAAGCATAAAACTGATTCTGAAAAGATTTAATTCAGCTGTTAATGATCATTTCGCTGTAGTAGATGAGTATAAGTCGACCATCACTCGTAGCTCATGTTTTGAAGTCACAAAAAAACAAGTCGCGAACAGAGAATAAAAAGAATGAAAGGTTAGTTACATGCACTAATCATAGCGTGCCCAAGAAGACAACCGTCAACAAGAAGCACGGCAGTGATTCGAAACATAAATGGCGCAACCAACATCGCCATCATTCTTTTCTTTGTAGTTTCAAATAACTCATTGTTACTTCCACCTTTTTGAAGATGTATATGTAATGCCAACAAGAAAGTATAGTTTTTCTTAAAAGTAAGTCAACTCGTCACATCATTATCAATGCACCAGTTTGGCGACATTGGAATTCCCTGTTGATCCGGAGACTTAATATAACGGATGCCCCCCAAATATGTTGACCACGCCAGTTTCAGTGCGATTGTTTATTGTCTATTATGATACATGTATATATATCATCATTCACTCATAGAACAAACTTTACGTATAATCTTGTCGCTGATTGAAATTTTATTCTGGGCTTGCACGAATAATTTGTATAAAGCAAGGAATTGGTCGTAATGGCTAATTGAATCGAATTCCTCATTTATGATGCTGAATGATCTAAAAAGACGATCGACTTTATAATTATATCTAAAATTAATTATGAAGATATCGCGGAGACATTCTGCCATGAGAAGAGAGTGCGACCCTCCCGTCTGTCAAGTGTAACAGTCCATCTGTGGGATTTGTCGGGAAACATTTTTTCTCACAGCTCACGAACACTACCTTATTTATGTAAAAAAAAACTGGGGCCCGTTCCTTATCAATACATATTTTAAACATAATGTATTTATAAGAACGTACTGCTCATTTCTTTTTGGAAGAAATTTTGTATCTTAAATAGATTACTCGACTCTTATTTAAACAAAAACCATTTAACCTGATGTTGAGGACACTTACTGTTAAAGCCTCTACACCAGAATTTGAAGTCACTTTTGTAAAAAAATTGCAGATAATTTACTTAAAAGCTTACAAAATCTAGAAACTAATGAATGATATAAGCTTTTGCACAACGTATGTCTTCACTGCGTAGTGATCCACTTAAAAATTAAATACATTGACTTAAGAGAATCCCAATAACCCGAGTTTTTCACACTATGCTAGTCATACAAACACAAACTCGATATCACAATTATAAAAGCAAAATTAAAAAGTAATACTACCGAAGAAGTCCGAGGAAGTTATTGTGCTGCTGCTCACTTCGTTTTTTTTCGTGGCCAATGTCATCTTACGTATAAATAGCTTTTTAAAATAAATCAGTGAAAATGTGCTCCAAATAGCTTAATAACCACGTACTAAGTCTTAAATATAAGCCTGTCTCTCTATTGAAGCAGTAGATTAGAAACAGACCCTCATGTAATATTTCTAGGATTTACCCACTGCTTTTTCCTGCTTTTCCAAAACTTCTAATTTCACAGAGTGCCTTAGGTTAAAAAAAAATTTCTATATTCCAGCCGTAAAGCTCTTTTAGAATTATCCGCAAGTAACTCACAGGATGAGACATTTTCAACTGCTGGATTAGTTAAATGCATACTTTTAAGCACAACAAGAAACTATGGTAACGTGAGAATTTTTTTTAAAGAACGAACGTTTAAAAGAGTATCATTCCCATCAGTAAGAAAACTCTTGTTTCCGCTTTCTTGAGTAAAAAACCCAAATAAAAAAGCTTCTTTACGATGTAACAGTAGTACAAAAATAACGGTATATTCCATGTTTGGTATCATGAGTACATCATCGTGATGTAAATCGAAATATTGGTAATCTCAAAGAACTCTGTAGCTTATATTTAAAACATTTTTACTGCAAAAAATGCGATGTGCTTGCCTTTTTCAATCAATTATTGATGTAAAGAATAAAATATACGAGTGCTTAGATCTGAATCAGTACTTTTCTATTGTGATAACAGATCCAAATTTACTTATGTGAAAGACGACTGAAATATTGCTAGGCATGGGAGCTTCGGAGTAGAAGGAAAATAGCGGTTATGGGATAAAACAATGCCCAGGGAAAAAGGGTAAATGTGGGGTAAAAGGCACGATGCTCTATAATATTCCTTTTGAGGTCTTCAAACCTGTGGGCCTAATCCATATTGAGAATAATATTTGTGTGTGAGTATAATCATTGTGCGTCAACAACAAAAAGGAAAATAATATATATTTATATATCTGTTTCGTGTTTGTGCTTGCTCTTTTCCTTTTTCTCTTTTTTTTTTTTTTCTTCAAGTTCATAAATTTATGAGCAAGTCTTTTTAACTCTTACATACGCATAGGTTTCAACACCATTCATTTAGTTTTAACTGCCAATACACAATTTCGCCAAAAACATTAAAATTAAATAAATAACAATAACAACGAAAAATACAACTTTCAATAATGGTAGAGTTAAGCCTATATGGAAAAAATGTTGTAAATAATTTTAGCCTTATTGGTATGTGGATTGCCGTACTGATATGTTGTAGAAACTTTTCAGTATGTTTAAAACAATATAAGAAGACCCGAGGCAAAATGTAAGATATTATTCAGCAATTTTACTGAAGGGATATTGATTTTTTTTTTATTTTTATTTCGGGTTTAAAAAGCCACTTGGTAAATCTAGCTCAAGTCTCGGTACTCTTCGTTCACCGTGTTCTGTATGGACTGATTCCACTGTTCGAAATAAAAACTTGCGCTTATTTTCCAGTATTGGTTTCGTAAATATCTTATTTAAATTATGTAAGCCTGCTTTTCTAACATGCACAAATGACATTTTCACTGTAGTCTCTGGCACATAAGTAAGTAGCTTTCTTATTGTTCGTTATCTAGTCTAACCAAAAACTTTGACCCACGTGCTGTAGCTTACATCCTATTTTACGTCGTAATGTTTATGAGACTTATCATTTTGGAATTAGACCGATATTCTCGTTGGATCAAAGTTATTGGAGTATTACTTATCACGTTGCGCTTTTCTGACTGGCCCTATGAACTAGCATTCCACAGTATACAAGAAAGATTAATGGATCAAGCACCCCAATCTGGATCCCAATGTTGGGCAGAGTGGTAAGGAAGCTGAGACACCTAAAAAAACATCATTCTGCTATACTAACTATTCTCGAAGGGGTACTGGTGTAATTATACTAAACTTTGTTGGTGACGCATTGGCCAATCTATTTCTTAGTGGCATGTTTGTACGAAGGTATACTTATACATGCTATTTACTACATCCCAATTAAACCATTATTTTATGGATAACCCAGACTTTTTATACACATTCATGAATCGAAGTCATTAATGACGCATCAAAACAAAGTTATCGAGCGGATTGCTATGAAATCATTAGTATGCTTAGCATTTACATTTGTAGTCAACTTAGCTATGAATCTTTTAAAAGTTACGATGTTCCTAGATGACCATTCGGATGTAAGTTATATTTTTGCCCCATTGTACTACGAGAACGGAATGGAGTTTGAAAGCATTTACTAAATTTATTTATATTATAATAAGGCCTTTACTGTATACTTTGAAATTATAGAATCCACTTTATTGGTAGAGGCCCTCCGCAATGACGGAAGTCACGGTACTGTTCACAGTAATTCTTTCTGTGAAAGCTGTCATAAGGTAAAGTTTTCCTTAAATATAAAGACTGTGTATATATAAAAACTATGTATTAAAAAAAATATTACAGGAAATCAGTCAACAAACAAGTCGAACACCCAATGACGATGAGCAGTACCATAGTCAAATGCTTGTCAGGTCATTCCATAGTGACAGAAAACGATACAACGAAGACGACGATCACGCTTTGCATACAGTGTCATCTTTAGAACCAGTCATGTTTCTCGAAAAACATCGAAATGGGTCACTTTCTAATTCCTTGAGGTTTAGCAAAGGCCCATCTAGTTCTATTCTCCAAAATCGAAACACTGCCAACACCCCAGCAGAATCTCCCTTACCGTCACCCATAGGCCATACCTTTTTGAATGATGCTTATCCTATGATAGGGCCTACAGAAAGGTCTTAAATGTAATGATTTTTGCTGGACCATTAATTTAAATTACATTTTAACAACTTATCAAAACCCCCATCTAATTAGTACAACTGTCATGGCTTTTTAGCTTTTTGACCAATATTTAAATTGTAACACATAAAATACATCGCGAGTTACACGGGTATTAACGAATAAGCTTTAATACATGGCTATTAGACTTTTTGGTATAGTTTTGACTAATGTTTGTTAAAGGGAAGAGCTGAAAATAATAAGAATTTTGGTCAGACTTGATTCATTGATCAGTTCTCGCAATTACTAGTTGTACCGAATAAAAAATTTATGATAGAGACAACTTCATGTCAAAAACTGGTACTTATTATGCAGTTTTTTTATATTTAGTTTGATAAAAAAAAAAGATGCGGTGATTATATTTGAAAGGAACAAAAAATGTAATTGGCTGTAAGAATTGTAATTAGCACTCAAATCCACGATTGCGTGCTTTGACGTCTTGTTGCGAAACATCATTATTGATCAGTGGTACAGCTTTTTTTTTAAAAAAAAATTACATGTGCCTCCTGTCATTCTTTTTTTCTCGCTTTTTTTTCTTTTTTATTTTCTTTTTTTTTTTGCTTATATAAACACACAATCATGACACTAATTCTTGACTATGAACATGTCCCATATACCACAAAATTTAAATCATTTGCCAAGAGCATCCCACCCTATCTAAAAAATTATGTTTCAAATTTGCTACCCGTAATCTACTGGATACATCGTTACAACCTCACTTGGTTAGTTTCTGACGTTATAGCAGGTGTTACAGTTGGGATTGTCGCTGTACCACAAGGCATGGGATATGCAAAAATTGCTAATCTGCCTCCTGTAAGTTAAATAAACCCTCATACACTTCTTGTATTAACTTTTATTGCTAGCAATATGGACTCTACTCTTCTTTTGTTGGTTTATGTCTATATTTTATCTTTGGTACATCGAAAGATATAAGTATCGGCCCAACCGCGGTCATGTCGTTACTCGTGGGACAAACTGTGGCTAAAGTTACAGCTACCAATGAATATACCGGTCCACAAGTTGCCGTTGTTCTGGCATTATTTGGTGGATTCATTACACTATTTATTGGACTCGCACGTCTTGGCATTTTAGTAGATTTTATTCCTGGACCTGCTATTGCAGGCTTTATGACCGGTAGTAGCATTACCATTTCAGTTGGACAATGGCCAAAGCTCTTTGGCATCACCAGTGTTGATACGCACGATTCGGCATATCTAGTATTTGGAAATTTCTTTAAATACTTACCTGAAACTCGTCTCGATGCTGCATTTGGTTTGGTTGGCCTTTGCTGGCTGTACACAGTTCGCTGGGGAACTGGCTACCTTGGGAAAAAATACCCACAACACGAAAAGTTATTCTTTTTTGCAAACATCATGCGTAACGGTGTACTTGTCATATTTGGGACTTTAATTGCATTCCTTATTAATATCGGAAAAGATACCAGCCCAATAAGTATCTTAAAATCAGTGCCAAGCGGATTTACAGCAATGGATGTACCCTCTATTGATATCACTCTCTTATCCCAAGTATCTGGTACTTTACCTTCCGTCGTCATTATTTTGATCCTGGAGCACGTTGCAATTGCTAAATCATTTGGTCGAATTAACAATTACAAGATTGATGCTGATCAAGAAATTATTGCTATCGGTGCTGCCAACGTAATTGGAAGCTTTTTTGGTACATAAAATAACATATCATTGATGATAATGCATTAACTTATTTTGTAACTGTAGGCGCATATCCTAACACAGGATCATTTTCGAGAACGGCTATCAATGCAAGAAGTGGAAGTAGAACACCGTTGTCTGGGGTATTTTCGGCTCTTGTTGTCTTATTATGTCTTTATGCATTAACCCCAGTATTCTACTATATTCCGGATGCTATTCTTTCTGCTGTCATTATTCATGCCGTAGCTGACCTTGTGTCAGGGCCAAAATTCTTATGCCAATTATTTCGTGTGAATCCTTTTGAATTATTTACATTTATAGCAGCTGTTTTGATTACGTTTTTTACAAGTGTAGAATACGGTATTTATGTATCTGTTGGCCTTTCCATTGTTGTCATGTTGCTTCGAATCGCTAGACCTCGGTATGCGGTATTAGGTCGTATACCCGTCCAACCTTCTACTACTTATTACAGCCAAAATGAAAAAGAAGTTATAATCGATAAGAAACAAGATCAGACCACTGAAAACTGGATTTATGTCAAAAATGATCATCAAGCCTTCAGTCAATTAGTCCAACCACCACCAGATGGAGTCGTTATATTTCGTTTTGATGAATCTCTTACATACCCAAACGCAGGATTTATCTCTGATAAAATTATGCATTATATCCAAGATACATTTCATTCCGGTACGCCACCTCCAACAAACAAAGGTGAAAGAGCATGGAACGATCGCAGACCTTTATTTCAGACTACGGCTGTTGACCAAGAGACCGACTTGAATCGAATTCACGCTGTCGTATTGGACTGCTCGGCTATAAATCATTTAGATTCCACAGGTGTACAAACGCTACTTGACCTTAAGTTATCTGTAGATCGATTTGCAGGTTATGAGGTTGAGTGGCATTTTTCAAATATAGGTAGTCAAAGTATTCGTAATACATTGATTACAAGCGGATTTGGAAGTCAAGCAGGACGTGGCCCACGTACAGGCGAGCTGTTACCGGTTGTGCCAGTCTATCGCGATGGTCCCCAAAGTGTGGATAATTCCTCAAAATCTACTATAGAAATGAATGAGCAAGTCTCAAGCAAAGATGAAGAGAAAGCATATGCCACACATTTTGATCGGGGCCTTCCTGTTGACCGATACCCCTTTTTCCACTGGGATTTAGAAGATGCTGTTCGCGCAGCTTCTCGTGCTAAATTTTAATGTATTATATTGTAAATGTTTATTTTAATACAATTGTCTATTTGTTGTTCATAAGCGCTCAATGTTATTTGTTTTGTTTTTTTATTTGTTGGTTCCTTAAACTAAAAAGTAGACAAGGTAAAGCAGAATATGCCAGAGTAAGCGGGTATACAATAGCAATTGTTTTATGCAAGTGCACATTGTTTTGTTTCAAGGTTAAAAATGGTTTGAACTAAGTATTTGCTACCAGCTAACTCCAGATTATAACTGCCAGATTGTTGATCTTGGGTCATGTTACCGAATTGATCTTTACTAGTTCCTTCACCAGAACAAAAATCACCCAATTCAACAGTAATACCACTTTGGGTGGGAATTTCCCAAGCATCACCTCTGGGATCGGTTAATATGTCTTGAATTTCGTGAGAGAAAATAGTGATGGCAGCATCCATTGCAGGTGAGTTGTTCGGTGAAGTGTTCATATTCACTGCAGGAATACATGACTCAGGACATGCACCTGGATAGCCAATATACATATATTGAAACTCGTCGCTCCAACTGTTGTAGCCACAATTGGTTTTGCAAAAATCTGCATCTTGGACATTAGCTGCTCCCATGATAATATAAAGACCACTGTTGTCTAAACGATTGGTTGGTGAAAGATAACCTGAATTGACTGCATCTAAAACAATTTGTTTATGAATGGTGGTAGTCAAGTTAAGAGAATGACTCCCGGCGTCATTAACTGCTGCTGCCAAATTAAGGGGTCCTGTAACTGCTTTTCCGTTACCATCAGTATATTGTTTTACTGTACAAAAAAAAAAAAATGGGCTTAGATTCTCGAAATTAGAAGAAAAAAAAACTGTCTTACAAAGATTGAACCATGGACTGATTGAAATATGGTCAATGAAATGCATAAAAGTTGTTTGTTCTTGCTGACTCTGTGTGGAAGACCAGTTACCGTAAAAGATAATGTATACTGAATATAATTAATAATAGTCAAAACACTAGATATATTAAATGTATTACCATTTACTTTGTCATGTAGAATACTGCCTCCGGCGTTTTTAAAAGTACTTCCATATTGATTAATGATATCCGAAGCGCCTGCACCATTGGTTACAGTTTGCTGGGCACTAACAGTAAAGACCGATACAAGAGCAGCAAACAAAGTTAGTAATTTCATTTCGTATGAAGGAAAAGGGGGACAGAAATAAAAACAATCAAACAGGTCTAAAAAGCGGACCCCACTCAATGAGTTTGAAATACCTAATAAAGGTAATTATAGAATTAGCACTTTAAATTCAGACAAATGAAAAAAATTATTTTTAGACGAGCTCAAAACTAAATTCAGAAATATGATAATAAAAAATTCGCTTTTCTTAGGGACAGCCATAGTGCAGTAGATGTATACAGATATTTTCAGACAGAAATTTAGTCGAAGAGACCAATCGAAAATTAGTCGATAATTTTAGATTTTTGGTTGTTTATTCTTAAAAAGACATTGGAAACGGAATCTTTGTCACCCCATTTACAGAAATGGAATGAACATTGGGCAAAATAAACTACAATAGCCCTAAAGCCTGTTACTGAAATTACAACTAAACTGAATCGAGCTACAGTTGCTTCTCTGTAAAAAAGGTAAAGCTTCATAAAAGTATAATACGTTATTGGTTTTCTCTCAACTCGAAATTTCAAGAAGCAACACCCAATCAAGGTTTGCAGAACGTACTGAAAAAAGTGGATTTAAAATATGAATATAAGACAACATTTTACTGCCCAATCTGTGAAGCACGTCTTGAGAGCTAAAAGGCCGTTGTAAAGCCCCGCCCACAAAGGGCCAATATGTCCATGTAAAATATAATGATTTGCTAAGGCAATTGAAATAAATCTTTAATGTGAAGCTCAATCTTGGCCAATTTATCTTTCAAGGTGTATTAACGATACTGTCTATCAACAGAGCGATAAACATTATGGATCCGTGACAAAGCAGCTATTTCAAGTTTTAAGAAAACTTTGATAAGCTTGAGAAGACCTGGTAGCCAACCATATCTTTTTAATAATAAACAACGTATAAACACAAGCGATCTTATACTTTTTGATTCGAGAAAAAAAAAGCTGTGGGTGAGGTCTACTTGTGTGACTAGTAAAGTAATTAAAAAGAAAGAATAATAGAAACACACGGTGATACATTGTAAACTGTAAAATATATCCAAACCAAAACGAAATTAAATGAAAACAAGCCTTTTACACCCCAGTCAAGTTATAAGTGTTAACAGTCAATATTTAGCTTTTAGTAAGACGAATTTATATAGCCAATAAACAATTCGATTACCTATTCAGCATTGGTCTGAATCAATTTTTGAATTTATCCAAAATTGGTTTTTATTTGTCTGCTTAACACGATATGTTTTCTTTTACTATAAATGTGGGAGGCGTAACTATGCCAATTTGTTTTTCTTTTATGTGTCCTTTCATTTTTTAATATACTGTTGCTATATACACACGAATCCCCTTGAAAGTTACAAATATAGAAACATGATTTTTTTCCCGCCAGCATTCAAAGGAGTGTACAATTGGATATTGTTGGTGTGAGTATAATGAGGAGAAAAAGCGGAAAGAGAAAAGAGAGAAGTTAAAGAAAGAGAGAGAGAAGAGAAAGAAAGAGAGCAAGAGAGA
Organism: Mucor saturninus; assembly: GCA_016758985.1. Lineage (NCBI taxonomy): Eukaryota > Fungi > Mucoromycota > Mucoromycetes > Mucorales > Mucoraceae > Mucor > Mucor saturninus. The sequence continues at coordinate 58,755 of JAEPRD010000081.1, forward strand.
GAGAGAGAGAGAGAGAGAGAGAGAGAGAGAGAGAGAGCAAGATGGAGGGGGGTTGTATATAAAAGCAGTGATTTCTCAACATGTAAATAAAGGAGTTGTTAACCAAGAGTGTATTCCCCTATATTTTATACATCCTTTTTTTTTTTTTTTGTATTCTTGTTCTTTCTTTTCTCTTTTCCTTCTTTTATTTTAAAATGATTTCTACACATCCTCGTGGGTCTATGGGACATTCTTCTAGTAAATCAAGAAAAAGAACCTCTTTACGTAGACTGTCCGAAAAGACAATAATAACAACACCAGCATCAGTTCAAGAAAAGCAGCGTTCAAGATCTGTTTCTGCAGGTACAATCCAACAGACTATTATACAACAACCTTCTACTCCAGCTGTTGTTGAAATGCCTCGATTATCCATTGCAGACCGATTCATGTCTGGTCCTATACCTTCTGTTCCTCAACCATCACCTTCAATCTCAATCACTACTTCACTTGCATTATCAAACTCAACTTGCTCAGAGATGGTGGTGAATAGTAGATTATCTGTAGCCGATCGATTTATGAATAACAATAATAGTAGTAACAATAATTCGTACAATTATTCAACAAGACCTTTAGAACCTATGCCTGGTAGACTAACTATTGCTGATGCATTTATGAAAATGGATGGATCACGTGATAGAGCCTCATCATTTAATGAGCTTGAATCAAGTCGATATTCTAATAAATCAATGCATCCGCTTGAAGAACAAACATTGTTTGACGAATCGTCACAATATCTTAACCTGGATTTAACAATTTTACCACCAGCATCATCATCGTCGAGCTCAGTTTTGAAAAATAAGCCTTGGGGAAGCCAGGACACATTAGTTCACCATTATCATCAAGAAAGAAAAAAACCAATTTATGCACAGTTCATTGAATCTGAAAAGAATGCCACCATATCTGATAACAGATCTTTTTCTTTGGATTATAATGACTCTCCTGATCATGCAATGAGTGATGATCTATCAACAAAACATGGTTACGACGATTATGACGATATTGATATTGGTTATGACAAGCATTATGGACATGAAAGACAATGGAGTTATGAAGAAGAAGAGGAAGAAGAAGAGGAAGAAGAGCCAATACCAAGTCCAGCCGTTTCAACCACAAAATTAAAGAAAGTTACACCTCCGCCTCCACCTCCACCTCCACCTGCTCCTGCTGCACCACAGATAATAGATATTGAACAACAACCCTTAGATGACTATGATAACAATGCAAGAGGATTTTGGGTCGGTTGCTGTTTTGTGAGTTGTGGTCAAAGGCCAAGTAGACAAACAATTGAACAACGTCAAAAACAACGTCGTGAAAAAGAAATAGACGATGACATTCGACCAAAGAATCGAGGATTCGGTAGAAGAGGATGGGTTTTTTGCACATTTTTAAGTTTGTTAGTGTTCATTTTGATTACATATTTCTTGTGGCCTCGCACGCCTCTGATGCGTATTGAAGGCGCTTCGTTGACCTTACCAGCAAAAATAACTGAAACAAGACAAGGTGTGATGGTCGGAAATGTCGCATTCGAAAGTGAATGGATGGTAAATATCACTGTAGACAACAGACAAAATCATATTCCGACACGTCTCGTCCAAGTACAAGTGTTAGCAAAAGACGCTTTAACTGGTCTAGTCATTGGAAAAGGATTAAGAAATGATGATCCTAACCCTGAACATATCATTTTGGCCCCAAATACAATTTCAACTATTCAAATACCAATTCACGTGGATTATCAAGCACGGGATAGCACTGATACTACTTTTGTTGATCTCAGTAAAGCTTGTTCACCTCAGCAGTTAATCCCTTTTAATTCTCCTGATCTTCAAACAACAACGAGAGAAGCCTTGCCATTACATTTTTGGATCACTTTACATTTCTTTGGTTTAGATTGGTTAGGCTATAAACCAACTGTCATTGCAGCTCCAGCAACTGGTGGGTTTGCCTGCCCGCAGTCTTGATTATTTATTGATATATTATTAAAAATACATGTAAAGAAACATCCCCTCTCTATCTCTCTCGATTTTTTTTATTTATGCAGGCTCTCTCTTGCGCACAACATTTCTATCTTTTTATCTCTATCATCCTTTTTTTTTCCCCTTGTGTCTTTTTTTACTGGTGGGTAAAATTATTAATTCCTAATAATAATAATAATAATAATAATAATAATACTAATATAATAATAATAAAATATTTACTTGTACGAAGCCATACACATGTATTGTTTTATGGTAAGAATACGGTATCAAATTAAAAAAAAAAAAAAAAAAAAAAAAAAAAAAAAAAAAAAAAAAAAAAAAAAGCATGCGTATGTTACTAAAGGAGTGAAGACAGGGGTAGATTAGTTGGAATCGTAAAAATTTATTTTAGAGGTAGTAATTGTTTATAAGTAGTCTTATTTTTGACATTTTCCAATTTCTCGTTAATCCATCCCTTAATGCTGTATAAAGAAGAGTGGCCAGTTTTACCTTCTACGGCTTTAAAGAAAGATATCTTTGAATTGATACGAATAAGAAATTCAATTGCATTGAGATAGCTTATACAAAGAGGTCGACCAGCATCGTCACCTAAACTGTCTTTGAATAAGTTTTCCAAAGTCAAATATTCAGGCCCCTTTCGAACATGATCTAAACTCTTGTCCCATGCAACATCATCTTCAAGAAGGCTGTAAACGGAATCAATTACTGGGAAAGATTTACTTGGGTTGTACAAGCTAGTTATTATACGGTTTAGGTTCTTTTCGTAAAGTTCCCGGTAGGATGGTACATTCAATAGTGCAACCATTAGAGGCCTTAATTGAGCACCGCCATAACTATTATAATCTCCTACTGCAAGTGCCTTCATATTAACTGGTCCACTTCCCATAACGTAGTCAAAGTCCCAACTAATAAAAATGAACCTGTTTTGTTCAGGTGATTTGTACAGGAAATAATTGTTGGTATTTTGCTGGTATGCATCCCAAGAACCTTGAATAAACTCTAGTGCCATTCTATATATATATATATATGTTTAAATGATTAACAGCCGTGCAACTTTTCCTATTTCTGTATATCTTACCCAACCAAAAACCCTTCAACATCAATTTGTTGTTCCCATAAAGGCTTAGTAGCTTCGATCGCAGATCTATTATTTCCTTTTTGAAATTCAATTTGATCTCGGATAAACTTTGTGAAGACAATCAAATCAGAGAAATCGTTTTTAACTCCTTGAGCGGGATTCTCTGCGACAGAATAAGCAGAAGAGTCATACAAAGCAGGATTGTCTCCCTTGTATGAAAGGTCAGCTCGGTTTTCATCTTTTTTACCTCCCTCTCCTTCATATAAAAGTCCGTTGGAATAGCTTTTAATATCACCAGATCCGAATGTATTAGCCAACCAGGTATCATCGTATTTTTCCAAAAGCGAAAATAAACCAATAGCTCGGTCGTTGATAAAAACTCTACACATGTTTTTTGTAAGTACGAATAAAGAAATAATTAATAAATGTTGCGTTACCTGACATGAGATGCTCTTGAACAAGGTTGGTTAGCTGCATAAATCATTTCGGTTGCTAAGTACTCCCGCATGTAACTAGGATCACTGACAGTAGTACGCAACTTAAGCTTACGATAACCGCCCAAGTTCCCTCCTTTTTTTGCGAGTTTAATATTATATGCCAATTTGGTAAAAAGTCTAGAGGAACGACCACCAACTTCAAATCCTACATTTGTAAATAATTGGACAGTACTTGTACTATCATCATGTCAGTCATTAATAAATTTTGTAAAAAAGAGCACGTCATTTACCTTATATAGGTCATATTTGAACTGATAGTGATATCATCAAGGTAATTTTTATGAATGTTATCTATATCTGACTGAGCTGCGACAATATGAATTGTTGGGATCTCTCCGATAGGGTGAAGTAACTGATTATCAAAATGGCGATTGAAATTCTTGGGGATACTTTCTATCGTGTCAAACGTGACCATAGGCTTTGTGTTCCAGTTTCTATTAAAAAACTCATTGACAGTATCGTTTTGAATAGCGCTGCGGCTGAATGGCTCCCGTTCGATGATTTTGGAAGTTCCTTTTTCAATTTTAACGTAACTGTAGTCAACATTGGATGGAGCTATTCCTTGCCAGAGAATGGGACTTTTGGAGGAAGGCGAGAGTGGGTATACCTTGTTACCAATCATAACGCCAGTATCAGTATTCGGTGAGTTTACAATTACACTATACAAGCTATCTGCCATAACAGTGGCTACATAAATAAGGGCTTAGTATTTCAGCTTTTGTTAAAAAAGCGAACATAATAACATACCTAGTAAGGCTATGTAAAACCCTAGCCTGGTGATAGTATCTGTTTTCATGTTTATTTGAAGATAAAATTGAAAAGTTGTAGAATAAAGAAAAAGGCGAAGGAGGTTTTGAAGCTATTTATATAGGCAATAGCTTGGAATAGCTGCATATTACGGAGTCAAAAAATGAAAATGTCTGAGGTTGGTATGACTGTATGATTACTTTTTATTATAACGTCATTGATAAATATATACATGTTTCTCTTCTCATGATCCTGTAATTTGTAAGACCACCCAATCCAATCCTTCATATAATCTGTAGGGAAAATATTAACAACTAATTACAAACAGGTTTCATATGAATTACCCTTCTCCTGTTAACGCAGAACAAGCCTATTTGAACACGTGAGTCTTTACTATTTGATTGATCCCTTATTGTCGTACCTGAATATGCCATTGCCTGTCGTGGAATTTACTTAAACCTAATGCTTCCGATATTTTCGCTGCCCCCAAAGAGCCTTTGACGTCTTGTTTATTTGCAAATACAAGTAAGCTGGCATTCTGTAATTGCTATAACGATGACGTTAGAATTAGAAACAGCCCGAGATTTGAATTCTTACATCGCTCTCCATCATCTGATGCAACTCTTGTTTTGCTAAATTGAGTCGATTGATATCTGTACTGTCGATGACCATAATAACTGCCTATGATATATGAATATCGCGTCTTTTTCTCTTTTTTTTTTTCTTTACTTGCTTGCAACTCCTTTGCTTACCTTTGTATCTATATAGTATGTCTTCCAAGTACTACGTAATGATTCCTGACCCCCAATGTCCTACAATAAAAAATACCCCTTTTTTTTTTTAATTATCTAAAGTAAAGCTCTTTGTTCTTTCAAACTTTACCCACATGACAAACTTTAAATTTTTATACTCTACTTCTTCCACATTGCTGCCAATAGTGGGTGTGGTTGTTACAACTTGATTCATTAATCTGTACGAGATGAGTACATTATAAAACACTGTTCCAAGCTTTGCGAACTTACAATTTATATAATATTGTTGTTTTGCCAGCATTATCTAAGCCCACGATGATCATTTTGACCTGAGTCTTGGAGAATAGTCGGTTCCATAAATTGCTAAATAAAATGCCCATAATTAAAAAATATTCAAAAAGAAAAAAAAAGAAAAAAGAGCATAAAGATTTATTTTATTAATAGAATAATCTATATGCGGATAATTATTCATCCATGTTATAAATGCCATTCCAGTAATCCATAATTTCAGATATTCCTTTTCTTTGAAAGGGATCTACTTTTAGCAAATCATCTAAAATGGTCTTAAATACATGATTTTCTACTTGGTCACGAATTTGAACCTTTAGATGTTGCTTCATGTCATCGTTAAATGTGACAAGGTTTTTAACCTGAGTGGCATCATCAAATAACAACAGACCCCCAGTTGCAACAGTGTATATGACACAGCCAGCAGACCAAAGATCAGATAACTCACTACCTCCTTTGTTGTAATAAATTATTTCAGGTGCAGTAAAGGAGGTATAAGGTGATTGTAGTGCTACTGGATTTGAACTCGATTGAGCATAGCCAAAATTACCTAGTCTCCAGTCGGTTGCTTTTGTTTCATGGTCGTAATAAAATGCTTTTAAGTCGATAGCTGAATGAATAATTTTGTGGCTGTGTAAAGTTTCTATACTTTTCAAAATGGAGTAGATAGACCAAATTTTGTAGTCTGCATTATGGTGATCAACAAATGTCCATGATGTTCTTTCAAATAATAAATAATAGAGTGAATTTTCGGGTATCATGGGTGATGTAATCCAAATGTACTGATAGCTGAACTCTGGCGTAGGTTTGCAAAGTACAATCGCCCTTTCACTCTTCATTACATAATTCTCTTCGGTGGATGATGAGCAACGTATTATTCCAAACACAGATCGAGTAAATGTATCCAAATTTGCTGAAGAGAAATAGTGAATTGTATGTTTGTGTCCATCATCTGCATCAAATGTACGAATAGCATACCCTTCTTTCAAGTATGTCACCTTTTCCTCTTCATGAGATGTATATACACCACTAAACAAAAACAAAGGTCCTTGAACATCAGGCTCTAATAAGAGTAATTCATCGTCTGAAAGTTCCGCATAGTCAACCCTATCGTTGATGTATGATAATGGTCTGATGTCAGGTCTATTAAGATCACGATATTCATCAGGTACGTTTTTCGTTTCTTGTAAAATGCTACTAGTTTTACTGTGGTTAATAGCACCTAAGCATGGCGTTTCCAAAATATCAGGTTGAATAGATAATGGCATGCTATTATAAGACCTTGATGTCGTATTTTTAGCTCGCTTGCTTCTTTTTGTGTAATATAAAAGTCCTGTCACAAGAGCGATGAAAATGAGAATACCAATTACAATACCCGCAATTGCTCCCCCACTTAAATTTCCTACTGGTTCATCGCTTTCGACACTACCCGGGCTAGTATCTAATATTTGGACATTATAGCCTGCTGTGTCGTTTCCAGAAACATAATAAATTTCATAGGGTTGACTCTCTGATGATGCTTCTGATGATATTAATGCAACAATTGAAATAAGCGAATTATCATTACTTGAGACATTCATTCTTTTATACACGTAAGATCCGTCGAGTGATTGTGAATCGCTTCCAACATCCAGTAGGCCTCTCTTTCCTTTCGAAAATATTTTACCTTCTTTATCATTTTTGACTAAAAAACGATGATTAATACATTCAATAGGCATAATATAAATATATTAATTATTACCTTCAGTAGGCCTGGTGTCACTTTCGGTTGATGTTGTAGTTGCAGTTGATTTTTTGTTATTGTCTTCAATTTTGATGAAACAGAATAAAAGATGAGATTATTTTCATAAAGTTGAATATCAATCGTACCTTTACTAGTGGCTGATGCGGGCTTGGTAGTTGTAGCCTCTCTGGATGTCTGGTGGGACACAGCTGATGTTATGTTAACCGCAGGGATTGTACCATTATAAGATTGTGCGGGAGTGTTCACATTCAAGTCCGGATAACCGTTACTCATTGAAATGTTTTCATATTTCGTTCCAGCAACGTTATGCACTAATAGATCTAGTTCCTCTCTTTCTGGATCATATACAGATATGTAATCTATATTATTAAATGATAACACCTTGCCAACCGTCCCCCGATTTATTCTAAGCTGAGTCTTGAATGTGGTCTGCGCAAAATCCAATTCGCCTAATCTGTACTCGTCGATTGAATTGGCTTGGATGAGAAAGAGATTTTGTGAACCACCTCCGCCGACAGCCAAAACACCAGGACCAGAAATCTCTCTGGATGTGGAGTCACCCAAATGAAAGTCCGTCAGATTGAGTCTATACTGATTATTATCGGAAACAATATATGCTAAATGCGATGTGTTATTATAACCTCTAATAGGTAAAAATGAAAACAAAGTCGTATTTTGTAATTTGATGCTCGTTTCAGATAATTTGTTGGAACCAAGATGATATATTGTTGATACGGTGGTATCATAAACTTGTTCGGTAGTGTTGACAGTGCCTTTAAATTAGGTTAGTATCGAAACAAAAGGGGCGCGAAAAATTATTGGATTTACTTTTAAAACTAAGATACATGGAATCAGTTTCGCTTGCGTATGCACATAATCCTTCAAAAGTGGCATTAGGATGTCCTTCAATGCTAGATAAAGGGATATTATTCTCTACTGTGCCGGCTGTTCTGTAAGTATAGGTATCATTGTTTTTTACAATGAATCTAAATTCCTTGTTGGAATTTCCAGAACAAATAATAGAGCTGGACATACTGTATGAAAGTTATGGGAAAGAAAAAAACAAAGTTTTTTTATTCTCATGAGGCTTTTATAAAATAACAAAACTGGTGGGCTTAGGGATAGAGATGGGATAAGGAAAACTTTGCCACTGTGTGTTACCTTTTAACTGAAAACATGCGTGTAACACTAGTGTAAAAATAGCACTTTGCAAAACAATTGCTTAAACCTAAAAGTAGTCACATTACATAAATCAATTGTAGAGCCAGATGTATCATTTGTAAAGAATACAAAAACACCATATAATGCAGATATTTGTTAACTGTATTACTATAATAATGCAATAAACTTTATTTATAACTTTTTGTTTCATATTAATTCAACGTATATTTGAATGAACAGTTCTCCCGTATTAGTAAATTATAATATGAAACAAGACGCTGAGTGGAGTATAAGTTAGTGCTGCAGATTAACACAGATTAATACGAACCATCAGGGTTAATTCGATAATGCATAATACGTTTTTTTATAGATAATGTCTACACGGTTATGTGCTTTTTTTATAATATGGGTATACATATATAAATCACACAAACACTTGGTTTTTTCAAAACTGTTGAAGGCTTTTCATTTTGTGATGAATATTTTAATAATAGATATGAAGAAGTGTATCCCGATAAGTGAAAATAATAGGCTATTTAAATATTCCATAAAGGAATTGTGATTTTGTCTTTTGATGTAATTGATATTTGGTTTATTCCTCTTAACAATTCTTGAAATATTACCCAAGGTACTTAATTTTTGCATAGCATTTATTATTACCACAGACTTTTGTGGCTATCAAAGGTCCAGAAAATTACTAAAAATCAAGCGATAATACATTACTTTATAAATGTACTTTCTTCATAGATGCCCCACAAAAAGAAACGTGTGGATAAATATAAATAATAAACAATGAATTTATTCACTACTATAAATTATTATGTTATCAAATTCCAGAAGTTCTTGCTCGCTTACAAATTGTACGCTTTTTTCTAGTATGGGCTCGTGACTCTTTACAATTGGCACCAGCGACGCTGCTTGTGGTGGTAATTCATCAGCTATTTCTGGTATATTATCGGAATCGGGCACAAGAGCAAGAACGCAAAGACTAGAACATAGTTGAAATAATTTTGTAATATGTTGGCTTGACCACGTACGTTTTGTAGCCATTGTTAGAGACTTCAAAGACAGCAAATTACCCTCTGGTAATCGGTGAATAAAATCAAATGATTTGAGAAAACTATCTGCTTGAATATGTATTTGGCAACTCACAACAGAAAGCTCTTCTAAATAAGGACATTTAGCGATCAATTTTCCAAACGTTGTTGCATCTAATGATGTGAAATTTGATTTCTGTCGACCGACTAATCTAAGTCGGCGTAAGCATAGCTGCTGGTCAGGTTGAAATGGAACTCTAAGCGCATGGTCAGATAATGTGGACCATCCCGATATAGTTAAATTTTCTAATTTGTTACAGTGAAGTATAAGGTATCGGATAATGTTGTCACGTACGCCCAAAATTTTAATTGTCTTGATCAATGAAAGGTGAGGCTGGATAATTTCTTTTAGTTCGAGAAGATTCCATAGAGTCAATGCACCAGAGGCTGTGTGTACTTTTGTTAAGCATTGTGGATTCAGAGAAATATCTTTCCAAATAGATGGATGATCACAGTATGTTCTTAATCTTTTGCAGGTAAGTCTTGTATTGGAGACATCATATGGGTCGAGTAAAGTAAGAACTTTCCAAACTATTTCAGTTGGCATTGAAAATAAATAAGAGGACATGGCGTATCTAGTTGGGATAAAAAGTAATAAATAATATGCAAATTTGATAGAATTGGCAGTTTATATATACAATGCTGGGTCGGCTACAGCCGAAACCAAGAGATCAGGAGAGCAAATTATGATACATAGAAGGAGCTGCTCTTCTTATTCAACTCCTTTTAATTACCTGCTATCATATGAGTATGTTGTACAACAGCAGACAAAAAAAACAATGATATAATGTGTATACAAATCGTTGATTTTAGTATCATGTCCCTTCCGATCGAAGGACGAATAATTTTCCCTTTTGCCAAGATAACGAGAGCTAATTACAGGTTTTTTATAGGATATTTTGACAATTTACTGATTCAGTGTAGCTGTCATCTTTAGTTACTGTTTTTAGGTAACTTTATCATACTTGGCTTTGCTGTTTGATTTTATCACCTCATAAATACATTGCAGCCTCTCCTTTTTATGCACAATCTGATCCAAAATATAGGTTCATTCGCATAATATTGATAATGTATACTCAAATATTCATACTAGAATAACTGTTTACTTGTTTTGGGTTGACAACACTATTTAAACTTCATTAGTCTTACTAAATGGCTAACCAAATATAAAGAGTGTCTAGCCTCGTAACTTAATTAAATATTCTTTTTGGTATTTAATCAAAAAAAAAAAAATTATTCGATTATCCAGACCAAAATAATTTATAGCTTACCAAAATTCTCACAGTACTAAACAAGTTTTAACTCTTTAATATGTGGGATGTTAAAATGTCAAAAAAAAAAAAAAATGTTGCCAAAGTCAAGGATTTAATATGGTGGCTTTAGATACCAGTTACGAGTTAATATTTTGGCACAAACAAGCAATAATACAGTCACTTTAAGGTATGCTATTAAATTAGCTTTATCATAACTGTGTAATGTCAAGGAACTTTCAGGTCCGGAAGCACCTAAAACTTTTTGTGAAATAGATTTTACTTTTTTCATTTAGCCAGTCTTCTAGGTTTTTTTTTTTTTTTCATATTTTTGTTTAGAATTCTATGCTAATCTAATGTATACCTTTTCAATAGCACGTTAATTGGTCAAAATACCATTTAAGCACCCCTTACCCACCGGGGTATTTATCAGATTCTTGATACTTGCGCGTCTCATATCCGGCTTTGCATCAAGTTATTAAGTACTTAAATATGGAATTTAGTATAAGGGAATATAATGAGAGCCGCCAAAAATGATCTTTTTGTTTTTCGCGTGTAGATACGATGCAATGGGTTATTAAAATCGTTGGTTGGGTAAAATAAAGTTTGAAATATCTGAAGTTAAAATATTGTAATGTACATGTACAAAAACGGAGTATGAAGCAATTGTGTAATGAGGGGAGAACAATTAACTGTGGGGTCTGGCTTTCCTATCTTTCTTTTTTAATATCTAATTATGTCTACAAGACACGCCAGAGTGGCAGACAAGGAATTGAACGATAAACACACAAGAATATTAATAGAGCTATTACGACGAATTGAAAACAAGACATGTGCTGATTGCAAAAAGAAAGGTAACAATTGACTTGTTTGAATCAAGATGATGAAATAACCTTGATTCATTTTGTCTTAGATCCTCGTTGGGCCTCATGGAATTTAGGTATCTTTGTTTGTATTCGTTGCTCGGGTACACATAGATCCTTGGGGACTCATATCAGCAAAGGTAAATAGTGAATTGAGAAAATACGAGTGGGAAAAATTAACCATACAATTGCAGTCAAATCAGTTGACCTTGACACATGGACAGTTGAGCAAATCGAAAACATGATTAAATGGGGTAATCAAAGGGCGAATATGTAAGTGTATTTATAACAATGAGGACGGGTAGAAGTGCTAATGCAAAAACCACAAAAAGTTATTGGGAAGCCAATTTAGATGGTAAACAGCCAACTGATAGCAATATGGATTCTTGGATTCGAGCAAAGTATGAACAAAGGTTATGGGTTAAAAATGATGATTGCTCTGATCTGTCCGAAATTGCAGTGAATTTTGTGGAGGAACAGGTAGTCGAGGGGTACTCTCTAAATTAATACACACTTACAAATATTCATCTGTCTAGATACAGGATGCAGTTGCTATTGAAGAACAAAAGCCAGTAATTACTCCTGTAGTGAAAGATCTCTCTAAAGAATTTGGTCTTCTTTATCACAATTCAATTAAAAATAGATCAGATGAAAAAAAGGAAGAAAAGAAGGGCATTAACTCGCCTGTCACTAAGGCATCAGTTAAACAACAGAACCAAGCAAGCATCAACACAACTAGTCACAAAAAGGTAGATTTATCCACTACAACCACTAGTACAGGCTTCAAAATGGATATGAGCTCATTTCAGCAACAACTGTCGGGCTTATCGTTAGGAAGGCCGTCATCAGGCCTGATTCCTCAAGCACCTCCAGGCAGCAATACATCTTGGACCAATTTCTTAGTTAATCCAAACGGCAATTCCTCCGATGCTACAGAAGGTAGTAGTTTAACTGGAAAATAAACTTAAGACTGTCTATTTTATTATTATATGAATCTTTAAATGTAACGACTTTTACTCTTTCCATTCCCCAAAATCCAATATCATTCTTATGTGTTTCAGACAATACAATTAATAACTATATTATTAGACGTCCTATAAGAATCTCTGCCTTGCCATGTTTATCAGCTACACTTAATAAAATAAATCATTACCCAGTGCATTTTGGAGAGACGCGTTTTCCAGAGGTTTCACACTGTAAAGTACCATCTGTTGATACCAACCATTTTTTTTTTTCAACTTGACGGAGGTGTGCTAGTCCAAGCTCAAAAGAAACAAGTTCTCTGTTGTGATCGAGCTTATATACAGATATAACTCTATCATCAATTCTTTCTTTCTTCTTTGATAACCTTTCTATAAATCATTATTGCATTACTCTTAAAATCAAATACATGCTATTACACTCTATTTACTACGCATTGATTACTCATCAATATATAGAAAACAATAGTCATACATTTATTCCAGATAATACAATCCAATGATATGATCGCCCGTCAATAACAAGATTCTCGAAGGTACCATGAGATGCTCGATCTTTAATTGACAATACGCCTATTGTATATTTGACAGGTTTCACTTAAATGATTGATATTCAGCCTGCCCTGAATATGTATATAAAGAACCCAATTTATTGTATAATAAAGAGGATTAGTTTATTTTTGCAGTTTGATAATTTTACTTCGTCAAATTTCTTTAATTTTATTCTTAATTCGTTGCTTTATCTCTCGAATTTCTCATTCTCAGCTTTCAATAATCTTATTTTAGATTTAAAACTACAAATCTCAGCGTTGTTTCGGAATTCATTTGCCCTGAATATAAGGTTTATTAAACTCAAATACAACCAATCAAGCACTTGAAACAAAGTTTTCACGTGATTGTCACGTGATGTTTTGTAATATTTTATATTTTATTGTATTTATGTTTTATTTTAATTTAATAACGAAGCGCGGTTGGTTAAGTGGTATAATCTTCGCCTGCCACGCGAAGGGCCGGGGTTCGATTCCCCGACCGCGCATATTTTTGTATTGTTTCCTGAAAACGTGTGACGTTTGTGGTTGGGACCTTTGGGTTTGTCTATTTTATGAGTCAGAAGGTATGCAAGAGATGTAGTTTTGCTTGCTTTGATTGAAGTAGTAAAAAAGTAGTCTTCTTTAATTAAGTTTGAGGACGCAGGGTTTCAAAAAAAAAAAATGATAAAGGCACCAAATATGGGCAACGTAGTAAACTTAAATAAACTTTTTTTTTTAATTGACGATCAAGAAAATATACATTGAAAATATGAATAGCTCATTTCAAATAAGAGTTGTGATAACAGTTAATTTTTGTTGGTTTTCAAGTAAGCTTTAAAGGATTGGAAGCTATATATCAATGCTGGATATTTAGATGAAAGGGATTGAAATTTTTCCAATTTGGTTTGGTGGCGACGTCTGGCGTTTTGAAACCAAGTGGAAACTTTAAAAAAAAAAATTAGTTTCCAACATGCTTTTTTGGCTTAAACTAAGACACCTACTTTGGACGTCTGACTTTCCTGTTTTCTCGGACAGGATTTGTCTGGACTTACCGGAAGGCGCTTTTCCATTGTTTTTTAAATACCAATCCATTAGAACGTTGATACTTTTAGGGTCATAGTTCTTTCTACTCCTTTTCTCTTGTTGGAGAGAACAGTTTGTTTCTTTTTTAGTAAATGTCTGTTTTGTGTATTTCTTGGCGGGATTTTTGATATTGATCTTCTTTCCTTTTTTATTGATCACTGGTGTTTTTTGAACATCCGTGCAACCAATATAAGCGGAAAACTTCGTGACATTCCGATTGGCGCTATTGTATGCTTTAATGACAGAGGCACACAAGACTGTAAACTCATCATCCGCTGGTGACTGATGTATCTTTATAAAAGCAATTGTGATTTCAGAAATATATTCTGATCTGACATGATCCAAAGCGCTTATTACATTCGAAATATTGGTGTCACTGTTTATATCATCTAATATATTTAGTAATGATTTTAATCGTGTTTCAGATCTCCCCGTGCTAACATAATAGGGTTCATGTGCTTCTTCGTCTTTGTCGCCACCTCCGTATAAGCTGAGATTCATTTGTGAATCACTTTCTAAATCATCATCGAATGAAATTCTGCTGATAGCAGTACCTGAATCAGAAGAAGAAGAAGAAAATTTGATTTTGTCGTCATTTCCAAAGATATCCTCATATGCAGTCAAATCTGGTTGATAGATATTTAGGTCATGCGAGACATCCGGAGTATTTAGATCATATGACTCTCTGATTTTTGAAGGAGATGTGGTAGCACAAGAGTAGGTAGTTGACAATGCTGTCATACTCGAGGTAATGTACTGCTGTTGTTCCACTGTTAAAGAGGACTTGATGTTTTCAATAAAGGAGTTGTTTTTGATAAAGTAATCGAGAGAGTTGTTATCTAATTGTGACTGCAAAATTGTCGAAGATGGTGGTAATGAGATGAATTCTTTAGTGGGAGAAGCCAAACCTGACTGACTACTGTTACTGCAAATACTGCTATCACTGCTAGAATTGGGACAATCAATTGAGAACATCATACCTGTAGGGGATGTATTAAAGAATATGTCATTGAAGTTTAAATAAGGTGTGCGGACAGTTTCGATATATCCAGTTGGACTAATCATTAAAGTACCATCTGTGATGGGAGCTTGTTTTTTGTTATTTCTTGCCATTGAGCTAGCTAAAAAAGTGGTATCTCGATTCAATATAACATCTTGAGGGTTAATCGCTGTAGATTGATTGCATATGGATGGTGGAAGAAGAGGGCTATAAACATCAGATCCAAACCGCATAACTCTCGAGGAGCTACCATCATAGTCATGTATTTCGGTTGCTTGAATCATGTTGCCTATGTTTCTTTTAGTTTTTAGAACAAGGCAAAACAAAGAGAAAAAAGTTTTTTGTATTGTGTTTTTTTTATATTCATCTTTAGTTACACACAAATACACATTTTTTACGCATGAAAAAAAAAAAAAAAATGAAGCCCCTTCAATTTTGTTGTGTTCAATAAACTTTATTTTTTTTCCTCCTCTATCTTGTGTGAATTGTAATTTATGTATACACAACCGCTCAATTATTTGCTGTATCGGGACATATATGATGAAATAGATGGGAGGAGTACATTTAAAATAACTTTTTTTATGTCTTATGACTACTGTAAAGAACAGGCTCGGATCGAAAAAAAAAGTGCCATCTTAAAAAGGGCGCAAGCTGACTACGTTTAGTTGGTGACACCATTAATATCAGCAATAACAATAAACTATAATCTTCAAAAAGTCCTTCCGAACAGATTCCATTGTTATGGTATCCAGGAGTACAGACAAGCCACATCCACAGACTGTCTTTACTTTTGCCATTTTTTATTTATTTCTACAACTGTCTGCATATTGTCGCTTAATTGCTCATACATGGAAAGAAATATGGAAGAAATTGTCGATAAAGGAAAGAAGAGAACTTCATCAGCTCTTGATGTCCAAGAAGAGGCGCAAACAGAGGATGCCAAGTTTGGCTCCAGACTCTTAAAAGAAGAGAACGATGTATTTAGTCAGAATGCTTGGTAACTAGAATTATTAACCAAAAAAAAAAAAAAAAAAAAAATGGAGTCCTGTATTAAATAGTATAATTTAACGCAGGGACCATGCTGAATGGGATGATGAGCAAGAAGAAAAGGCCAAAGAGAAAGTGTCAGTTCAACTCGAAAACCCTGTACCAGAAGAGGAACAAGGTATGTTTCTAGTCTATTTTGCTTTGATAACAACATTAACTAAACGTTTTATAGAACAATATTATACCGAACCTGCAGAATACTGGAACAAGTTTTATCAAAAGAACGAGAACAGGTTCTTTAAGGATCGTAACTGGTTAAAACTTGAGTTCCCTGAACTTTTTTCCACCAGTGAAGCAAATGCAGGCAAAAAAAGAGTTTTCGAGATTGGATGTGGAGCTGGAAACACAATGTACCCTTTATTAGAGCAAAGCCAGAACCCAGAATTATTTGTATATGCTGCTGATTACTCAAAAACTGCTGTGGATGTTGTATTGGGAAACAGGAAATATGATCCTTCTCGTTCAAGTGCATTTGTTTGGGATCTTTCCAGCTCCGAAATCCCTAAGGAAATCGAACCCGAATCCTTGGATATGATTGTGTTAATTTTTGTATTATCAGCTTTAGCACCTGAACAATGGGATCAAGCAATTAAAAATATTTACAAGGTAAATTTGATGGTGACACTAGAGTCATTAAGGATCGAGGTTAATATCATTTGATAGATGTTGAAGCCTGGAGGATTGGTCATGTTCCGTGATTATGGACGATATGATCTTGCACAGTTGAGATTCAAAAAGAACCGTTTGTTAAAAGAAAACTTTTATATTCGTGGTGATGGCACACGCGTGTATTTCTTTACATCAGACGAAATTGCCACCATGTTTAAAGGTGCAGACGATAAACCTCTATTTGAAATTGAACAAAATGCTGTAGATCGTAGACTTATTGTAAATCGCCAACGTAAGCTAAAGATGTATCGTGTATGGCTTCAGGGCAAATTTAGAAAATTGTAAATATTATGCACTCTTACTTTTTTTTCCTCAATTTTTTTTTTTAAAAAAAGCGATAATATCATCGAACTACCCTTTCCTGACATATTACAGCCACTTAGAATTATACTAAAGAATCGTGTAATTATTCGATTAATAAATTGGCGCATATAATCAGCGTTAAAATCTTTGCGCATAGTAAATTGGTTTTTTGTACTCTTGACAGTTAAAGAAAAAAAAAAAATTGTCATATCTTACATGCGTACGATGATGTGTCCAGGACTGGAAATGTGTGTTGTTGTTTAAAAGCACAGTGTATATACAACCTACATAAAATAAACCAAAACATAGCATATCCTATTTTTTTTTTTTTTACTAACTGAAAAGTAGGGAAGTATATTCTGAAGGGTTTTTTAGTCAATATATCATAGATGTTTCTCCGCCTCTAAGTCTAAAAAGTGTAAACTTTAACAGTCAATCCACTTATTAGTATTAAATAGTAATGTAGCTTACAAAAATGATGATCACATGGGTTGCTACTACAGTAATTATTAAAAAATTAATCACAAAAGTTAATTTGTCATATTAGAAATGTCAAAAATGTATGTTAATGGTTACACAACATTATGAGCGTCGCTAAAAAAAAGACAGGCAGTTATGATATAAACAAAAAATGACAGTTACTATGTAGAAAGACAGTCTTCCTTAATATCCATACCTTCGGAGTATTCCTATATGTGTCAAACTTACTGATAAAAAATATGGGGCGGCTCTAAGAGTAGTATTCAATATATGCTTACCTACCTTATTTCTCACCAGAGACCTGATTTTAAGGAGTTCTAGGCTACTGAGTCAAAAAAAAAAAAAAAATCGTCTAGAAGAATTAAAAATGCGTGAAAGAATACTTGTATGCATCAATGATCTTTTTGGATTTTATAGACACGCTAAATTGTCAAGATAAAAGCAAAATACGATTATAAAGGAAATGCCGATAACTTTAAAGCCCACTCATATCTATAAATAACAATGTGATGGAGAACGGATTTCTCTTTAAATCAGCAAACTGATTTTACAAGATAGTCACTTTATTTAGGTAATGCTGTGTGTTTCGAAATAAGGTAATTATATTTTAGGTCTCACCAAGCCTTTTGGCGCTGTTAATACTCCTAAGAAACAATAGTTTTACAATCAGCACTTTTACATATATAAGAACCCTAAAACCTACAACTCTGTACCTATTGGAAGTTCAAATCAACATATTTTTATATAAATCTCATTAAGCAATGAATTTGGATCCGGTTCCAACAAAAGATCACTGAAAAAAAAGCTCTATCAGAAATCCGCTCCAGAAATAGTCAATCTTATAACATTAAAATTTTTTGGCATCACTTGATAGTAGTGTAAAAACTGGGGGTGTTTTAGTAAAGAGAGTGGATTGTAGGTATGAAGACCCCTTTCTATTTTTCTAAAATGCATGTACCAAAGTTTTGAATTTACTAAACTTTGTTAATAATTTTTTCAAGTAAAGTTATACTTTAGTATGGAATAAATGAGCCTTTTTTTAATTTCAAGTTGCATTATTATACCTTGTAAAAAACCCAACGAGTACCTTAAAAGCACGTATTATTATGCGAATCTGTAAGAAGAATAGAACTAGAGTAAAAAAAAAAAAAAAAAAAAAAGGACAGTTCAGGCGATAATCAATCAATGCAATCCCCTTTTTAGTGCGAACAATTGTCAAAAGAGACTACATTGCTATACTACTGCCCCATTGCAAAACCACCCAAAGAGGGGGGGGGGGGGGAGGAGGAGGAGAGAAAAATAAAGGCAATGAGAACACAGTAAAATAAATAGAAATAAAAAAAAAAACTCAAAGGAGAACCAGGAAGAGGAGAAAAAGAACGGAAACAGCCAAAGTACATTTTATTTCTTTTACATATTTAAGGTTTTACTTGTAACATACATGCTACTAACATTAACAACAAGGGGAGATTTAGAATTAGTTTTTATAAAATCCTAAACTTATTTTTTCTCTTTAACTTTTTAACAGTCTTTCTTTTATACTTCCCTCTCTTTTGTAAAAAACGTCTAATTTTTTTGTTGTTGTTGTAATCATAAAAAAGTATTACTACCATGAAGTTTCTAACAACGAGGAAACTTCAAATTGCATTATTCGCAATTCTCGGATTAGCGAGTGCTCAACAACCAAGTAACAGTACAGACCTTGGAGCGCCCAGCTTACCCAACGCATCGAACGCGCCCAGCGTACCCGGAGCACCCAATATACCTAGTGCACCTAATAGCGGCGTTAATCCCAGTAACATCACCGCGATGAAAGCTCCTCCAAGTAAGTTACCTGTGATTATGTACATCATGATCTGTGCTAATGCTTTATTGACTCAGCTTTATGTACGGCATATCCTGACAATGGTATATGTCATGTGAGTATACAAATAAACATTGTCAAATATCATACACATTGACTAAACAGAGCTGCATTTGAACGTATAAGGGATTTGTCGATTACTCTGTGTTTACAAAGGGAGCCCCTGTTGCCATGATTGAAAAGCAACTTGGACCACTCGTGAATATGAGTCGTTTACTAGGTAAAGTTGCGCCCAGTTGTGTTGATGCATACTATCGATACTCTTGCTCTCTTGCGTATCCTAAATGTGGTGAAAACGGAGCTGGTAAAGTATTATTATTTCGCAAGTATTTTAACCCATAAAATGAGTATTTATGCAAAAATATTTTAACAGGTCCAAAGATGGGGTGTCAGTCAGCTTGTCAGGATGTGCAACATGAATGCACAAATATCTTCATGTTGACTGGCAAGGGTGTTTTACCAGATTGTAATAAAAAATCACCTCTTACTGGTCAACCCCTATCATCTGATAGCAGTTGTAATGCGATTGCACCTCAAATTGCTGATCCTCATGCTTTTTACAATTTATCTGCCATAACGCCCGGTGTTGTGATGGCCGAGTGCCCTGCACCATTTCTTAAAGACCCACTTGCAAAAGCAGGAACCACCGATACCACCAGTACTATTTATTGTCGCGCTGGTTGCTGTATCCCTTGTCCAGCTCAAAATTATGTATGTACTGATTCTATCTCCCTTCCACAACTCCCCCCTCCCCCTGAATACATTTACTAAAAAACAAGTACAATTCTTTATTTATTTAGTTTTATCCTGAAGGATGGGCCGTGCACGGATTTTTAGCCACTGATATTCTTCGTTTTATATCTTCGATTGTATCCTTCTTTATGCTGGTCAGTTATCTGGTATTACCGGATAAGCGAAGACACCCTTCTCTACTCATTTTAAACGTGTCAGCAAGTATCTTTTTATTCAGTATGGTAGTGTATTTTTCAATCGGTAACCCACAAAAACTTCAATGCGCCAATCTTGTTTCTGTAAGCACACAGGATAATAACATTTTGTGCGCAACACAAGGTCGGTTTTTTTTTCTCCTTATATATATATATATATATATATATATATATATACTCACACACATTGTATATGTACATAGGTGCTATTCTAATTTTCTCATCCCTGTCTACATGCTGTTGGAGTGCCGCTCTTATCGTAAATCTTCATTTACATACTGTATGGAACCTGAATTTCTTTACGAATCGTTATGGTATTCTAAACATTTTATGTTGGGGATATCCTACCGTGATTATGATCGTTTCAATTGCCATGCATCAAATCAAGTTTGAATTTGCCAATCTTTGTCTTGTCTCTGTAGACCGTATCTTTGAGATATTCTTCTATCCCATGGCAGCCGTCGTCTGTCCTGCTTTCTTGATCCATATCGCTACGTTTTTCTATATTGCTAAGATTGCTATTCAAGAAGGTGTTCAATCAGATATGTCACAGTCGATGTCGCGCACCTCCATGACCAATCCTACACCGGCACGTCGTCATAAACATGTCATTACGGCTGTACAAATTCAATGGCGTGCGTTGTTACTTGCGATGTTGGCGTGTGGCACTGTAGTGTTTTATTGGATCTTTTACTTTACACAAATTCATCGCGTCGTGGATCTCGAACAGGATCGTACGATTACGAATCACTGGCTAGAATGTATGCTTTCACCGGGTGGACATCAAGATAGTTGTGTTACGATTATTAGAGATCATTTGCCTCCGTATGGACTGATGATGGCAGCAGAAACATTGGTCAGTACACAAGGTATCTGGTTATTTGTTATTTTCGGAAAGAGCTCACTCTGGAGAGAATGGAACGATTTAATTTACGATTTACGAATTTCGTTTGGTTCAAGAAGAAAGGAAAAGAATGGAGAGCAATTCTTTGCGCTTTAAATTCAGGCTTAATAAATTAAATATATAATAAATAATAAAAAATAAACAATGGAAAGACGACAACTCAATTGCTAATACTCATAAACCTATACACACACTTTGGACAAACAAAGATATAAGAAGAAAAAATAAACGAGCAGGGATTCCCTCTCTTACCAACTATAAATTTGCCTCCAAAACACGAGTGTGTAATCGGAATATGATACTGTGATATTTAAACAAAGTTTAAATAACGACAGGTGCTTTGCAATTGAGATGAATCGATATAAAGACAAAGATAATTCTTTGAAGTTACGGAAAAAACATCAATTTGATTTATTTGCAAAGGTTCATATGTAAAGAAAAGAAGATAAAGATTTACTCTTCATCATCTTCAGCAGCACCACCGGCAGCAGCAGCTCTCTTTCTCTTGACACGACCGGCACGGCCACCACCAAGGGGAGAGGTTAAAGCGAAATCAATGTGCTTTTGAGAGTCCAAACGAACGATGAAAGAAGGAACGTTGACAATTTGCTTACCGACACGGATGTGACGTTGACGGATGAGGACACGAGCATGATGGATAGACTTGGCAAGTCCCAACTTGAAGACTTGGGTTTGGAGACGACGTTCCAAGAAATCTTCAATCTTCAAAGCAAGAACGTAATCGAGCTTCATACGAGATTCATCAAGGACACCAATACGCACAAGACGACGGATAAGGGCGTTACCTTCGAAGAGACGACGAGGATCCTTCTCATCCAACTTTAAAAGTTCACGAGCAGCACGACGAATCTTGGAGAGAGTAAGTCCGACTCTCCAGATTTCCTTCTTGTTCTTGAGACCGAACTCACCAATCAACTTGAGTTCTTGATCAAGACGGGCAGCCTCGAAAGGACGCTTGGGGACGTTAGAGGTCTTGCTATAAGTTCTGGTAGTACCGGTCATACTAGAAAGTAGAGTTTAAAGAGAAGGAGCAAAAAGTCTTTTCGCAAACTTTTTTTCTTGTCTTATTCAAAATAAAAAAAATTGCCAGTACCAATTTAAAAATTTTTTCGCTTTTAAAGTCATCCCTTTTTGATTGGCTCATCCATTACAAGCCACAACTCTTCTATTGTACACATATGTCCCATCCACTTTCATTACCTCCTCCAAGCCAAATTTTTAGCTGGTAGAAATTAAGCTCATCAATATTTAACTCTTGCGAAATTAGGAATTTCTAATTTTCTAACCTGTTTAGAAATCCTATTGTTCCCAATTCTAAAAAATAAATAAAATAACCGTTTACCTTCTTATTTTTGGAGTGCGCGCGCACGCGGGAAGGAAGGCTAAGCCACATCAATTTTTTTTTTCTTTTCTGAGCCTTTAATAATAATTTTTTTCCTCTCCAACATTTTTTTCGGTCTCTTTCCATACCACTTCGTACAAGATGCCTCACTCGTTCGGTCGTAAGTATTATGCATTACAATAGACGAGTTTTATTAGGGAGACAAAATAGACGACACACAAAAAAGAAAAAATAAAAAAATAGACAATTACAGTTTTTGTTGATGCGTTTCTTTTTTTTTATATTTATAATGAACAGTTCGCGCTCGTACCCGCCACATGTTCTCTCGTAAGTTCAGAGAGCATGGTTCCATCCCTCTCACCACTTACTTGAAGACCTACAAGGTTGGAGATATCGTTGATATTAAGGCCAACGCTGCCGTCCAAAAGGGTATGCCTCACAAGTTCTACCACGGGTAAATATAGAGTTTAGATAGTTACGAGAGAGTTAAAAGGCTAATAATACAAATTTTAGTCGTACCGGTGTCATCTACAACGTCACCAAGTCTGCCGTCGGTGTCCTCGTTCACAAGAACGTTGGTAACCGTTATTTGGAGAAGCGTGTCAACGTCCGTGTTGAACACATTAAGCACTCCAAGTGTCGTCAAGAGTTCTTGGATCGTGTTGTTACTAACGCTCAAAAGAAGAAGGAAGCCAAGGAAGCTGGTGGTAAGTTGTTATTAAATATAATCTTCCCGTCTATGATTCAATGGTACTGATTTTATCTTCATTAAAGTCTCTTTCAACCTCAAGAGACTCCCTGCTCAACCTCGTGAAGCTCGTCACATCTCTACCAAGTTCAATGTTCCTCAAACCATTGCTCCTATTGCTTACGAGACTCTCTTGTAAAGAATTAAACTTTTTTCTATTTCGAGATTTACATCGTCTCCTAATTTAAGTTAAAATAAAAAAGTTTCTAATACTTTAAATTTTTTTTTTTTTTTTATTATTGCATATTTTTTTTTGTATACATGTATATTTAACGGCGGCGAGGAGGAGTGGAGCTACGACGACGACGACTTTGACCTTCGTTACGATGACGACGAGTGGACGGACTACGACTACGACTGCTTCCACTGCTGCTAGAACTACGGCTACGACGGCTACTACGACGACTAGGACGACGACGACGAGAGCGAGAATCAGAATCACTTCCACTACTACTACTGCCACTGTCACTGTCACTTCCACTGCTGCTGCTGCCAGAAGAACTATCGCTATCACTTCCGGAAGATGAACTGCCTGAAGAGGAGCTGACTTCACGTTTCATCATTTGTTGTGGGGCTGTTCTTAACCAATCACGCAATTCCTCCGTCAATGCACCCAATCCAATACTTGTCCAGTAGTTGATGGCAAAACGCGTATTCTTTGGGTTGTCCTTGGGAAACATACCTGACAGACTCTCCAACATATAAGGATCCAAAAGACGTTCCTTTAATGTCTTAAGACCCAAGAACTCACTAATCTCTTGGAACAAAATTTTGACAAAAATACGAGAAGCAGATGTTGTATCTTCTTCCGTCAATCGAATAATTTGGAATGCTGTCCAAGGAAGAGAATCCGTATTAAAAAGATGCGCAAATAATTTACCAATATTACGAAGTCGGTTCGTTTCATATCGATGAATCGTATCGTAAATCTCGTTGAATGCATTCGTAAAGTTTTCCACCCATGTACGGTTCATCTTACAGAAACGTTCGGCCATCAACCCATAGTATTTCAAATACGTACGTTCTTGCGAGGCACATTCAATAATCATGTTGCAAAGCTCGACCTACATGTATGCCACAAATCAGTTTTTCTTTTTCCTAATTAAATATAAAATCCTTTCCTAATTACCTCATGTCCTTCGGGAATATGTAATTTCATCAATTTATGACAAGCTTCTTCAAAGTTGACACTCGACATGACAGTTAAATAAATCTTTCGACGCAATTCAATAATATCGTTATTTGTCTGATCCATAATCTCCATCTTGTTTTCTTCATCATCATCCTCTTCATCATCTTCACTGGCACTGCCACTCTCATCGTCGCCCGAGGACCCACTCTCATCCGACCCATCTTCACCTAAAATCTCTGCCTTGATGGCGCTGTATTTTGCTTCATTCTCGTCATAATTAGGATCATACTTGAAGATATTCAGCATCTCTTCCGCATCAAGATCGTCATCATCCAAACTAATGTTATGCGTAATCTGATCATCTTCTTCCACCAAATCAAGTTCTTCCATCACAGGTTGATTATCCTTGTATTTATCTTTTCGAACCTGGAAAAGCACTTCAATCATGTATTGAATACGTTTATCAATCTCTCCTTCATGTAAAACAGCTCGGAATCGTTCGTAAATCGCATTGTTCGCCTTGGGACACACATTAGCTAAAAGCGCTCCCACTTCTCGCATAAAACCAACCGCAATTTCCACAGAATCATCCGTAGGTCGTTCCAATAATAGTGCTAAAATCTGAAGCGCCAATACCTTGTCAGCAATAAGCTGGTTTGTTAAATGTGCAATAAACATGGTAGTCGCCAAACACGATGTCTACACATTGGTAATAAATATATGTTTAGTTTTTTCTTTTCTTAAGCAGCGCAAATATTTCCTACCTTATCATTACGTCGAAAGGCTCTTCTAAATTGGAGCACGAGACGTGTCAAGAGAAGAGCACCTACGGCAGGTAACTTGGTATTGACCACCGCCGTCACAGCCGCGTACACAGGCGTAAAAGGCAAACTTGCAGTCTGTGCCTTCATCATACTACGACAATAAAGTCCTCTTCCTCTCACCAAGTTTTCTCCAAACAATTCAGGTATAATCATTTTCACATTGGACGTGTTTACTTTATTGATGAGACCATTGATGCTTTTCTTGAGCGCTTCCCAAGTAATCCGTTGATATTCTTCAGTGGTGGTATCTTTGACATTTTGTTGCATTTGACGCAAACGATGAGGTGGAATATACGCTCCTCCCGCTCGCGTTGTGTTTACTTTGGTCTCTAACTCGCTACTCATTATTTCTTTTTTTTTACGTATACTAAAAAAATTAAAATAAACAATAAAAAGAAAAAAAGAAAAACACTAAAAAAAAACTGGGCCAAACCCTTCATCCCCTCCGCACTAAAAAAACCGTCACACAAGCACACAAACACACACATTTATAAAAAAGCAGACTTTTTTGTTTTGATTTATTGTTATCACTAACGGGTACTAAAGACTTAATGTCTACGGCTGCGGTGGTCTCTACCACGTCGATCATCCATTCTTCTGTCAACGGGTCTTCTGTCATCTGAACGTCTTGAATCTCGCATTCGATCATCCAAACGTCTATCTTCCCTAGGTCGTTCAGGACGAATATCTCTTCTCTTATCCGGTCGGTCTGATCGATCTCTATCCGATTCTGCATTTCGCTTCGTGCTACTTCCTGAGGCAGACACAGAGCGTGACATACTTGATCCTGCACGTCTATCATCATGACGACTGGAACTACTCGTTTCAACTGCAGACGAAGACGAGGATGCTGCTGGTGGTGGTACTGTTGATGCTGCGGTAGCAGATGAGGAGGAGGATGTGCCTACACGAGAAGATCTGACTGAAGATCGATCATCTACACGCATGTTACTACTACTACTGCTTGAACCATTGTTTGTAGGTGGATTACTAGGCCCAATACGTGAAGTCACTTCTTTTCGAGGGGAAGCAGAATCACGAGCTGTATCTCTGGCTGCTTCTCGAATGGCATCTCGTGCAGGATCTCGTGTACGTGCAGGTTCTCGGAAAGGTGTATCGGTTCGACTAGGGGCTTCCTTAGGTGAGCTTCTTCTTGAAGATGTACTAGCAGGTGTACGACGGCGATCACTTTCATCGATACGAGGCGATTTCTCGGATCCGCGACTACTACCACTGATAGTCGTATCTACATCACGCGTACGTTTTCTTTCAGTGGGTGGAGATAAATCCGCTTGACTTCGACTACTGCTATTACTACCATTACCATTCACAGTATCACCATTACCGTTACGTCGAGATGGACTAGTTGGCTTGGAGGCAGAGGAAGAAGATGAGGATGACACATGCTTGATTTCATCACGTCGAGATTCGGTTTCTCTTCTTGTTTCAGGTTCACGTCGAGTATCCGTTTCTCCTCTTCTGGTCTCAGGTTCTCGTCTGGTCTCTGTCTCTCTTCTGGTATCTGTATCACGTCTGGTATCAGTATCACGTCTGGTATCAGCATCGCGTCTGGTATCAGTATCGCGTCTGGTATCAGTATCGCGTCTTGTATCAGTGTCGCGTCTTATATCGGCATCACGTCGACTACTATTTTCAGTATCACGTCGACTACTTGTCTCAGTATCACGTCGACTGCTGGTCTCTTCACGTCGACTGCTTGTCTCTTCACGTCGACTGCTTGTCTCTTCACGTCGACTGCTTGTTTCGTCACGTCTTCTGGAAGATTCTTCACGATCACTGGATTTGAGAGCCGAACTTTCCTTATTCCCGGGTGTGATCTTGATCTCGACAGGTGGGGCAGGAGGTGCTGGTTCTTTCAATCCCATGAAGTGATTCTTGGAGACCCATTTTGTCTTGTACTTTGCAATTAAACCAATATAACTTCTAGCCAGCACCTTGATGTTTGCTCTTGATTCTTCCTCGGATAACTTCTTGACAATGGCTGCAATACCTTCACCGTTTTCAGTAATGGCGGGGAAATGAGGGATAAATTGTCGCAATACTAAAAAGGCGTTCTTGATCAAGTGAGATTCATCCGATTGAAGTGCTTGTTCAATTGCTGTATACAATCGTAAATGCCATTTAGCCAACACACGTTGGAATTCATTAAAGTTTAATAAATCTTCTTTAGCCACACCATGCTCGGATGGATTCGAACTCCAATTCTTTTGGAATCCAATCAATTTATCACCCTGTGCTTGCTTCAAATAATGCTTCTCATCGGTATGCCACGAAGCCATCTTACTAACAATCTTGAACATAAATCTGGAATGAATTGTGGTTTCATATTCACTAAAAGCAATGAAATTCACCGGCAAATGTTCTGATAATAATTTATCAATCAATGTCAAACTCGAGAAGTTCTTGGTATTAATGCGATGCATCAACATGGAGAATTCATAGCAGAAAGTTGCATCCAATTCAGATTGTGTACTACGTGGTAATAAGCAGTATTGCAAGATGTTATTAATCAAATCAATACGATGCATCGAACTGGGGAACCAGCGTTGTTCAGAAGATCCAATCACAGCCATCACTTTTTCTACATGTGCCTTATGGCGTGGTAAATCTTCTCGAAGTGCTTCCAAGCTTGCTTGAGCTTGTCGTTCCGTCTTGCGTGCATCCGCAATAGGACGTCCATTCACATAAAATGCTGATCGTGTGTCTTGGCATTGTCGGATCGTTTCCGTATGACGCTTCATCGCAGCTTCATAATGCGCAACAGGGCAATAAATATCGTACAGGCTTAAAGACCAGAAAATCACATAGAATTCAGATGTAAACATACTGGGCACGGGTGGATCATTTAAGATGGCTGACACTGTTTCTACTAAAGGTTGGAAAACAGGCCAGATTTGGCCATCCACTATAGGTGTATCAATACCACTGGCAATTCTGTATCGTGTCTTTGGTCGATTAAAGTTCATAGCTACATCCAAAGGTAAACCATATGCATTGACAAGTACATCGACATTAGGGATCAAATCATTGTACTCCTCTCCCTCGAAAAGTGACGTCAAGAGTTCAAAGTATTGTAATTGTGTTTGATGTACTCGATCCAACTTGAAACATCGATCACTGGCAGGTACACCTAATTCAGCTGTACATGCTTCTTCCAGTCGGTATAATAAAACTAAGATTTCAAACCCTACATTGTTTCGACGTAAAGATTCCTTGAGTCTGTTCAAGACACGACGTGAAGCACGACGGTTATCCACCGCGATAGGTAAGAAGGCTTCATTCTTGAGGAAATCAGAGCATCCAGCCGCTGTGATTTGATCATCTGTACAGGCACTTGCCAAGATTTCAATACCACCCATTTTTGTTACGAATTCATTCAATAACACCAAATCAGCAATAGAATCATCTTCACGTAATCGATAAGCCAAGTAGCGTAAAAGGGGAGTAGAATCAATATCTTGCTTCTTGAATAACATGCCCGTGAATACAGCCAAAGCACGAAGCCAAGTAGCTGGCATACCATCATCGTTCTGCTTTTTCTTTTTCTCTCGACCAGGGCCTTGGGAACCGGTCCATTTCTCGGTCAGGACATAACCTAGTACATCATAGGAGAAATCACCTAAATAACGACAGGCATCTGCCATTAAGGGTGCCATATTATCAAAGTTTTGCACTTGATCCAACACCACGTTAAACACAATCATGGGATTTGAATGCGCTAATTTTCCAAGGTCTCGTCCACAGCGGCGAATATTATTTTTTTCTACACGGCGCATCACATACTTGACAGATCGTTCCACACGCGCCTTCAGTAATTTCGTCTCGATATTCTTCTTGTAAAATTCAGTTCCCCATTCACCATAGAGACAGTATCTTTCTTGGAAGCTAAATCGACAGAGGATTTCCCAGATACTAGCCATTGTACCCGGGTTTCCTTCACTGAAGGATATGGCAGGCAATAGAAATTCTCTCAACATGTTGAGGCAATGTATACGACACCCGGGGAATTCACTTTCACGTTCAATCAAACCGCTGACAATCAATACCAACTTTTGTACCAACTCGGTAGCTAAATAAGTCTTGTACCCAGCTAATCGCATCAACAACATGAATTTGGTGGTCAGATCTTCAGGTTTTTCACAATATTCCAATTGATCTTTCCATTCCTTGAAGAAAAACACATAACGTTCCATTTTGTGTAAATCTTGTGTATCGTTTAAAAGTGCATCTGTCACCAACACACGTTTTAATGGCACCATATGATCTGTGGGTATCTTGGGGTTCAAATCATCGGGTGTAGATAAGGCTGTTTTCAATTTCGATTGATATGATCTCTCACTGAAATGTTGGTATAATTGCTTTGTCTTTTCGGATACGAAGTTTTCATAGGCTGGCTGAAGTACCACATCACATAATCGATACACATCATACTCTAATTGAGGATACATCTCAATTAACTTTTCATATTGGGCTGACAGAATTTTAAAATTATTCATATCGCCCACAGAAAGCAACGCTTTTACCAGTTGTACTACATCGATACAATTATATGGTTTCTTCTTTTCTTCTACCACTTCTTGACTACTACTGCTGGTCGTTGTAATCGGTGTGGCGGGGGCGAGAGATCGTTTGACTTTTTCAGTAGCGCCCTCTTCACCTAATGCACCATACATCTAAGAATAAAGTTATGAGACACAATAAAGATATATATTAACGTGTACTTCACTTACAGCTAATTTACCACCCGAGTTGGATTTGATTTCTTTATTCATTTTTGCAAGATATTCAGTCTTTTTAGCGGCCATCTCTTCAGGGTAAGGCGATAACTATAATGGTATGAAAATAATCAATAAAAGGCGTTCATAATTATATATATATATATATATATATATATATATATATATATAAGAGATTAACCTACATGAGTCAATAGATCACCCAACAGTATAAGGTTGTTCTTCAATAAGATAGCAATGGCCAAGAACAATTCTCGAGGAGCTGGAATAGATTCTTCATGATAATTATAGAATCGGAAACCAAACAATTGAGCCATGATGGCACTGGGGTTGGTAGGCGTCTTCTGATCTCCTTCAACCGTTGATTTTTGAATCCAGCCTGATTGTTTGATCAATTCCACCCAGAATTTATAATTGATGGTCAATTGCTTGATAAAGAAATCCAAGATGATGTCCAACACACGATTCGGGTCAAGGTAAAAGACACCAATACGCGAGGAAATAATCTCCAGGAATTCAGGGATATGTTCCATAGGGGTAGGTTCTAATTTGCCTTGCACATTGATTTGATTATCAATACTCAGTCGTGTCAAATCATTCACCAAGCCCGCATATCCTTCAATATTTTCTCGAAACAAATTGAACTTATTTTGCTTGTATCTTTGTGTATGTGTATGTGAGCGAGTGCGTGTTAGTGTGTCTGCGTTGCATGTCTGTCTCTTTCATGGTAAACTTACAACATGGAAGTATTCAAACGGACAAGACGTCGGTCAAACAAGGCCTTGTTGGGAATAATGTTGGCATCGGCCAATAACTGACTGGAAAAATGCATTTTACAAAGTCCAGTACTAATTGCTCCAGATTCCTACATAGCAACAAAGAAAGAGTTCGTTGTTTAGCATGTACTGTGCATTCTAAAAAGGAGGCAGAGATATACATACCACAAGACCATTAACCATCTTGATCAAGTTTTCCTTTTTACGAAGGTACTCTGCCAATAGATCAGCATTTTTATCCTTGAGTTCACGCACGACTTCCAGGTCGATATCCTCAGACTTGAGTGAGTTGAGAAACAAGGTTTGAACGTCCAAGGAAGGAAGGAGGAAGTGCTCTTCTTCATCCTTGACCAAGGCTGTGACAAACTTTACAAATCCTGCAATGCTGCGCTCGCCGTTATAAGTATCATTACACGCTCTAGTAATGTTGGAACGAAAGGAGCATGCTTTGCCTACAGCAAAATCCCTAGCTGCCACACGTGCATTATCGTATTCATATACAAAAGCAATTTCTTTAGGATACTTTTTCTTATCCACTTCGAGTGCCATTTAGAAATGTGTTGAATAATAAAAAATAATAAACAGTGTGTGTGTGTTGTTTTTTTTAAAAAAAATCAGTTTAAAATTAAGCAGTCACTACAGTGGTAAAGTGATAAGCGTGTATGGAGATAATGATAAGGGTAGAAGGCGAATTGTTATAAAGTGGACGCTATCATGTCAAGATCTTTGGCTGAGACAAGAAAAAATAACTACTTTAAGCTTTTTATGTCTACAGAATTAAAGTCAATCAACAGTCAAAAGGCTGAAGTATAGTATCATCCGAAAAAAATTGCTTCCTGGTTAAGTAGTAAGCTTCAATCAATTATGTTTTTTACAGTCTTAAGAACACTATAATCATTATATTAGAAGACATGATAAGTTAAACATATTTTTGTATTACCGAAGAAATTGGACCAAGTCAGGTTTGCGTGTTGTCAAACCAGCGAAGTCAATTGTCAGTGACAATTGTAATTCAGTAAGTAGTGGCCGCTAAAAGTCGCAAAAGATCTAAGGTGAATTGTTTTAATCTAAGAGGAATCTTTTTAACACCTCGCTGTATTACATTGTAGGAAAAATAAAGTCGGGGGACACCCAAAGACGTCCGGGGAGTATTTTACAGTGTAAAAATTCGTAAAAATCTATCAAATATACTCCAGTTAAACTTCAATCCGTGATAAATCAGAGTGCTTTATCAAATAGTATAAAAATTACCTGTGTAAAACTGAATTTTTAAATTCTGAGAATGTCCGTAATTACGAAAATTGTTCATAATAAAATAGATGCATTGCAGTCCTTGGGATGACGCTGGTTCTGGTGGTATCACGTTTTACAAAGAGTTCGTCTGAAGCAGAGCTGTTTGAACCAAACACCATGTCCACGGAAGAAGCTTTCATCAACTTGTCTACCATACTTATCAAAAGACGAGGTCTTATTGTGGTTAATTCCTTTCCAGGCAATTTTCTTATATATCCGATTATTTCACATCCCTCGCTTATGAGACCGTGTAGTCTGACTTTATGTGTTGCGCTAACATTTAAGGTTTATCTAGCTACTAGTTCTACAGTAAAAGAAAAAAACACGAAAATTAAAGGTATGAAGTTATCAGTTTTATTTACTGGCATAACATACCTTCATGTGTGCTTTTTGGAACTCAAAGGGAGCGATAAATTATTTTGGTTTTGGAGACATCGTTTTTTTTTTTTGAATATTTCGGGTGTTTTTAGCAAATGTTAGGTGTAACTTGGCTTTGCCGCACCATTTAGAAAGCGCTCTCGGTGTTTTCTCGTCAAATAGATTAGTAATTACAACAGTTTCTGAGTAAATATGCATCAATTGATATTTACTTTTGATCTTACATGTCACTATCCACTGGCTGGTTAGATCGATGTACTTTTTTCAGATATTGGATAAGTTGTCATAGGCTATCCAGTAAAGTTCTTAAATAATTTATAATAAAACACTCTTCTTTATCACTCACTTACTATAATTTGTTCTTGAAGATTGGTCCAAGTTGGTTCAGGTTAGTCTTATGTGGTTAAGCCTAAGCATACCAATTATTTTTGGGAGGAAAGCACAGTATCCAGATAATACATAGTAAGTAGAATTTAAAGTGTCAACGTAAAATAAAACATTTGAAAAGGAATCATAAAATATGAGAAAAATTACCCTAGTATTCGTTTATACCAAAGATGGAGCGTCATATTTTTAACTTTTCTTCTAGTATTAATGGTATTTAACAAGGAAAAATTGCCATTTGATGGAGGATAGGGCAAAGCACTGATTAAATCAGCCACAAACAGCAAATTGGCGCTAAAGGTACTGTCAATGGTATTTGATCAAACAATTAAATGTTATATTTCACTAATTATCGAAGATATACCATTCTAATTGTTTTGGTGTAAAAAAATGGGCACAATTCTTTGGGTCAATTAGATTTAACCTATTGACACCTTTATCTTGTTTTAAAATGGCAAAATATTAGACATAAAGGGACAAATAGATTTGTCTTTGGGACAATTATTTTTAGCAGAGTGTTGAAATGACATTCATTTTTTTTGGTACGGACATTTAATTTTCTCAAAGTGTAATTTTACCGTTCTCACTATATTCTGGGTTTTTGAATCACCTGGGCCATTTCTGATTTAATAAAAAGAGAGACACTATAGGCCAATCGTTTCATATCCAGGTGACGCATGGGTGAGCGGATTTTCGGATTAGCGCGATTTTATATAAATACTTCAACTTTCTCTTTTTTGTTTTGTTATTTTTTTTCTTTTTCTTCACTATTAAACAATGGATGAGACGGTAGCCTTGTTAGGAAGGACGCATCCAAAACCATCCTCATGGTATCCTATTTTCATCATGTTTTTAGTGGCATTCTCTGGAGGGTGAGTTTTTAAGTGAAAAAAAAAAAAAGACAGTAATTTTTTTTAACAATGGAGAGCTGCATTTTTTTTTTTTCTTCAGCGCTCTACTTGCACCCCATGCTCAATTTTACACAGAAATTTTCTGCAGCAGGTAAAGCAAAACCATATGGAAGGTCGTATTTTGTTGTTGACGACAAAATAGATACTACAAGTCAGAATCTGATTTCACTTTACCTGCTAATTGTTCAATACCACCTATTCAAAAAACCGTTTCCAAAGCACAAGCTTTAATCATGTTTTTAACTTACGGATCCAGTAAGCTGTGTTTCCCCCCCTTAAATTAAAAAAAACCTTAAATTGTCTAATCTATCATTAACCTTTTTTTTAAAGCCTTGATCGGTGCAGGTTATTATGGTCGCTTATCCGATATCAAGGGTCGTGTACTTGTATTAAAAATATCCACCTGGGGTACGCTTATCTACGTCTCGTGTGATTTACTTACTGCCAAATACCATGAAACCATTGGTATCCCCTTGTTATTTATCGGTCCCTTGTTACGTGGTTTAATGGCTGGTGAAGCCGTACTTATGGCGGCCGTCCAAGCTTACATTGCCGATTCCACAGACCCTTCCTCCAGGTAAAAGTGGAATTACACCTCACCCATCTTTAAAATATTTATGCTCATTTCATTCTTGATAGAACTGTGATCTTTGCAAGGCTAATGTCAAGTTTGTTTATTGGTGCTGCAATCGGTCCCTTTGTTGGAAGCTTAGTCTTAAAAGTTAGTATAAACAGACTTAAACAATAACAAGCAAAACTAAACTTTATTCATGTTTGTAGCACACAGGAAATCTCGTCAATGTATTTTACATTGCATGGATAGTTGATTTTTGCAACATGTTGTACGCTCAATTCTTTATACCCGAGTCCAACACATTTGCCATCTTACAAAGCACAGGTCAAATCACAACACCACCACCACCCAAGACCAGTCTTTGGGCCAAACTCAATATTTTTTCTGCCCTTGACATCCTACTAAACAAAAAACCTTTACCGCATATGAAACGTTATACTTTACCGTTTATTGCGCTTTCCGAATTCTTGTTAACGCTTGTCAAACGTCCACCCTTGTTATTGTATGCCATGTTAAAATTCAATTGGACCGCGTATGAGGGCAGTGTCTTTTACACCTACGCTTCACTCATGCGGCTTTTTATCATGATTGGCGTCTTACCACTTCTCACCAAAGTCTTTGTGCGTCCTCGTGCATCTTCAGCACTCTCCTTTGATATCTGGATGGTGCGAGGTGGCATTGGCATGGACGCCATCTGTTTGGCTTTATCTGGCTTGGCTTCCAACGTGACCTTGTTTATCTTGGCCGGCATGTTACAGAGTGTCTCCATGCTGGCACAACCTTCCATTCGCAGTTTACTCACCAATCTGGTGGAACCAAATAAAGTGGGCGAGCTTTTGGGTGCCATGGCTATCCTTGACTCTATTGCTAGTAAGTTTTATATCTACAACAGTGTTTCATATAATATTACTTACACATACACACCCTTCTTTTTTCCAATCAAAGTGGTGATCGCGCATTTGGGCGTAAATACGATATACAGTGCTTCAGTAGAAACCATGCCCAATCTGACTTTTTACCTGTGTGCAGGCATTGCTGCTGCCTCTTGTTTAGCTGCCTTTTTTGTGCAAGAGAGTCACGATCAACAAATAGTTGAAGATGAAGAACACATTAATACCACCACTCATAAATTATCTACCG
This sequence comes from Mucor saturninus, assembly GCA_016758985.1. Taxonomy (NCBI): domain Eukaryota; kingdom Fungi; phylum Mucoromycota; class Mucoromycetes; order Mucorales; family Mucoraceae; genus Mucor; species Mucor saturninus. The sequence continues at coordinate 94,334 of JAEPRD010000081.1, forward strand.
TGTAATAAATATAAAAGATCCTCTCTATCGGTAAAATAAACTGCATATACCTTATTTTTAAAAGATATAATTTTTGAAGGTCTACCCAATGCCTCAGTACTCCTGCCTCCCGTGGATAACATGATTAACAGTAATGCTAAAAAAGGGTTTCTACGTAAACATTCTTTTCGCATCACCAAAAAAAAAAAAAGGATAACAATAAATGTTTAATTCCCATACTAAGATGAACAAATATTCATCATTCCCAAAACCTACTTTTTTTTTTATTATCATTATTTTTCTAAAAAAAAACCAAGCTACTGTGCATTATGGTAACACCTGCGTTTAGTTTAAAGGCATATGCCATAGATACTTAGTTGATACAAAAGAAAAACTGTTGTCTCAAGACAGATTATGACAGCTAAAAAATTAAGCATATAACGTCATAAGTGGTGACACAAGTTTACGCATGAACACTAAACGCTTAGTAGATTTACGCCAACAACTTTTTTTTACAAAGGGGGTTTGAGGCTCTTCGCGTCTTCTTCCACCAAATAAACCCCAAGTAGCTTTTAAATCCGAAGTTCTAAGTATCCTAATTAGTTTACAGGGAGGAGTTTGGTCGTTTACTTGTTCGTGAAGTCTAAAAAGGTGGGATGATGAATTGGGACCAGAAGTCACAGACATGGTATATAAAAAAATAAAAATAAAAACTTTCTTTCTTGCCTGAAAAAAATGCAGCCAGCCTTCAAGTCGAGAAGACAACAAAAGATTTGGGAGAGAGAGAGAAGAGAGGCCGAAGAGAAAAAAAAGAATGCGAAAACATATGTAAATCAAGCACCATTTCGTTACTGTGAAAGAAACTTTAAATCTAAAGTGAGCAAACCCGATTTCACTCATGTCATTGACTTTACCAATATCAAAGAAAATAACACTTTAGAAAACTATGAATCCATTGTACCAGTTCAATTATCGAGTGATTTGAGATCACTTTCAAACGTCTTTGGTGAATCGGACCAACCTTGTAGAGATGCCTACGTCTTGAAAAACATGCCGGGACTTATTGTCATTCCTAACGCTTTCACTCCAAAGGCACAGCGCCACCTGATCAGCCAATGTCTTTCTGTCTATCCACGTCCACCAAACACCTCCAATCTTGATACCCATTACGTTGTTCCCGATTCAGGTTTATGGCCTTTATACCAGGGACAAGAGAGTGGATCTTTAAAACCAACAGACCCGGGTTATTACGTACCAAAAAGAATCATTCATGACAGCGACAGTGACGTTGACTCTGCAACTTATAGCGATTCAGAGGAAGAGAAAAAAGATCCCGTTACTGCTTGTTCTATCGATTTTAAGCCCATCATTGACGATCCTAAACCAGATCCATTACCCGCACCAGGCGTTCCTTTATTATCACCCTCTGAAATGACTAGAAAATTACGTTGGATCACACTGGGATATCAATATCATTGGCCAACAAAGACCTATCATCTTAATCGTCGATATCCCTTCCCCAAAGATGTGTCCGATTTGACAAAGGCTGTAGTGACAGCCGTTGAGAATATTGGCTATGATAGTGGTGATGATCGAGCTTGGCTGAATCAGTACAAAGGATCGGATTTTAATGCAGAGGCAGGTGTTATCAATTACTATCAGTATAGAGATACTTTAATGGGTCATGTTGATAGAAGCGAGTTGAACATGGAAGCTCCCTTGGTCTCGCTCAGGTAATACACTGCTCAATAATTCCTAAACGACGATATTAACATGCCTACAGTTTGGGACAATCCTGTATATATTTAATAGGAGGAGAGACAAGGGAAACGGTGCCTCTAGCTTTGTATTTAAGAAGCGGTGATATTATCGTGATGACAGGTCCTTGCAGAAAGGCTTTTCATGGTAAGAGTAAATGATCAATATGCTTTGGATATATCCTGTAATTAATACATCCGTTTAGGTGTGCCGTTAATTCTCGAGAACACGCTGCCTGATTACTTGTCTAATAACAATCAATATGCGGACTCCCCGGACTGGAAGCTATTTGGTGACTTCATGAGTACTTCTCGTATTAATCTCAACATTAGACAAGTGTATCCAAAAGGAGAACAACATAAGAGCCAATCATGAGCAATATACTTATACTAATTCTATAATCACAACCCCCACTCTTATCCTATTTAAAGATCATTTTTCTGTATCTGTAAAAATAAACTAATACATTCATTTATTAATTATCATACACCATAGGGATTAACTCCATAAAGACGAACCCTTCGCTTTCTAGGGCACGTCGAAGCTTCAATAAATCTTTTTGCTCTGAAGCGTTACCATTCCACATACCAACCACCGCACCTCCACTACCTGGGAATTTAGCAGCGCAGTTATGTTGTCTTGCTAACTCAATCATTCTCAAGTTGGATGCACCCACTACTGAATCACCATAAGTCTCTCGTCGGAGGTCAAAATTGGAAGACATCAAATGAGCAAAGTTCTTGTGGTCCCCAACTTCTAAACTAGTACGTGCTTGTTCAGTAAATGATGCAAACTTGTTCATAGCTTGAATAATCTTTGGATTTTTTTTGGGTTATTATGAATTTAAAAGAATGGTATGCTAGTACTCACCTCTTGATCACCATTTAAAAATCGTTGTTTTACTTTACTATGCACCTTACCCGAATCGTCCGGATCAGCAACATAAGCCAACCATAATTTAGGTAGCAATGAGACATCCAACTGCTTGTAAATTCCATGACCGTTTTTTTCCATGTACTCCTTATTGAAATCCATGTATACCAATCCACCAAATGCCTAGACCCAAAGTTATCAGGAAAGTCAACTTAAAATATTTGGATGATGAATCTTACTTGGATGACTCTGTCCTGAAGCCCTGCTGCAATTCCTAATTCCTCTTGCTCCACCTTTAAAACAAGACTTGCTTGAAGCTCCAATGGAATTTGTTGTTCCGTGACACCATAAAACAAGATCAACATTTTCCAAAGAGCAGTAATAATAGCTGAGGAACCTGCTAAACCAACTTGACGAGGAATATTTGTTTCAAACATCATTCTGAATCCTTGTCGGGTATCAATACCAATTTGATGATCCTGGCAATGACGGAAAAATACTTTACAGCATGCTTGTAATAAGCGGTCACCAGTTTCATACCCATCAATCTCGGATACACCCACTAAGCATTCCATGGAAGAGAATTTGTGTGGATCTGAGACAGGATTTGGTAATATAGTGATGGCTTCCAGCTCCTTGTAGGTTGGGTTGTTAGGGATTAAAGTGACTTCTGCCCAGAAGTTTGATACAAGCAAGGACATGGTTTTTCCTAAGTAATCATGTTAGCTTCTTGTCCATAATTTGTTTAGCCTTTAATTTCTTACCATAGAATCCATCGCTTGGGTTGCCCATTAATCCGACACGAGCATAAGCCTTAATATGGAGAGGCTCTGTTTGAAATTTACAGACTTTAGAGCGTTGATCCAACTTGTGATCAAGACAAGAAACCCAATGCTCGATATAAGATGTCAATGTAACCTTAGGATCTACATAGTCAAAGAGAGGGGAAGCGTGTTCATTTGACTGATAAGTGGATGCCTGTGCTTGAATATACTTATCCAATTCATCCTGCCAATTTAAACGCTTAAGTGCCAAATGCTTTTCATTATAATCATCTAATCCGTTTAAAACTTCTTGACTCATACCAAATGCAAAAGGGAGTTGTGATTGGGTGTGCAGGATGAAATTGCTGGATTTGTAAAATGCGTTTTTAAATTCTGAAGAAAGAGTGTCGGGATCACAAAGTAAGTCGGCCGAAGTGATAGCAAGATCGCCTTGAATTTGCTTCACACGGTGAACAAATGCAATGTCGGACAAAACACCAGTGCTTATTTTAAAGTTTAAGTCAATAGTACCAGGACAAGGGAGAACAATATACAATTACCTGAGACCACTATTAAGAATATTGAGTCTTGGGAAATTTACACCACTAGCCCAACGTTCGAAATGCTTGAAGCTTTTTATAAGAAGTGAGTACATTTGGAGTACTAATAAAAGGGTCATACATTACTTGTACGCATTGGATACGATATAGATATCATTGAATATCCCCTTAGCATAATCATACCACCAGCTGAGTGCAGCTCTTCCAGAAACAGGTAATAAGCCCTTCGGAACACCTCTAAATCTTAAGAAATTAGAATCATATCGTGCCTGGGAGTTGTAAGGAAAGATGTTAATAGTCTCTTTAGGGGAAATTTTAAGATTTTCTCACCTTAATATCACTTTCAATCTGTGTAGTTTCGATAGTTGAGGCTAATATAACCAAAGTTTTTCCAACAGGACTCATGGGAATGTTGTGCAATGAAGAAAGAAAGAAACGGGAAAAAAGCAAGTGGAAAAACAGCCCTTTAAACGGCGTTTCAATATGTTGGAGGAGGAGGGCATTTAAATCTAGTGTGCATGGAGAAGCCGTGCCGATTTTGATAAATTTGTGCCTTGTCATTGGCACAGCCTCGGACTCGATAGCGGAATCCCGCAACATGTTGCGGAAAGACGCAACATGGTGGATAAAACACACAACCATCGGCATATAATTTTTTATTTTATTTTGTTTTTCTTTTACAAGCACTGCCATTAGTTGAATCGTTGAAAAAAATTTAACAATAATAAAACTTGTCTACGCATTACAGAGAAATACGACAACTTACAAATCAGCTAAAGGACCAGCAGGATAATGATTAACTTTATGAGTATAGTTACTTTAAGGCAAACAAGCTTTAAAAGAAAAATATAACTCTTCTTTAACCAATAAGGAGCAAATCCGTAGAAAATGGATGATGTGCTTCTACAAAAAAGTGTTACAATCAGCCACTGTAGAAGATGTTTTAGCGTAATTCGCACTTTAAATAATTTGCTATAGATTAATAAATTTGTTCATTTAGTTTTCTCCCTTTCTTTCTCTTATAACTTTTTTTAATGCAGCCCGGAATTCTGCTTCGTGTAGTAAGTGCTTTTATTTAAAGTAATATATATCGTAGATTATACAAACTAGGTAAATATGATATATGAAATACAAATTATTATTATGTCATTACACTTTAAAGGACCAAGAATTTGTGTGTACACATTTGACATATGCTGAAGGCAATTATCATTTGAATTTACAATACGGTTTTTCTAGAGGGTCGTATAGATGTCAAGCCGTTTTTGGACTTGAACAGCAGGTTAAGGCTGTGAAAAATTTTCTATTAGGCTATATTTTTTTCTTTAGGCTGTAAAATTTTTCTTTCAGGCTTCAATTTTTTAGGTCGATAAAATGATTTGGTCTATATACTGCTACTTCTCGCGGGACTCTCTAATGTTACCTGTATACATAGGAGGCTGTTTGGCTAGTATGGTGTTAACTGAGCCCGTTAATAGTAAGCGAAAGAAGTATTACGGAGGTAAGTGTACCTTTTTAATTTGGAGATGATATGTACATAAATTATAATAAATAAAGTAAAATACAAAATAAAAATTGAATAAAATAAAACGTTTTTATTTAAATCATGCTTTTTTATTATATAATGTATTTCTTGATTGCACAACCGTATAAAGGTTCATCAGCATCAATAATAATATAGTTAAAAGTGATGTAATAACGTACGTACTACGTTTTGAGTGAAACGACGCTATATTGTGGTAAAAAGACGCATCAGGTGGAATTTAGTAGCTACTAGAAGTGGTATAAGTACGCAACATGCGGAAGAAATCCGCAACACTAGGTGGTAAAAACCCGCAACATGTAGCAAAAATCCGCAACATTTGGTGGTATAATTTTAGAGTTTTACCACCTGAGGTGATAAGTGTACTACAATTTCGCGACATTCGGTGGTATAAAATGGACGTTTTTACAACCTAATGTTGCGGGTTTTTACCACATAGTCCGCCACCATATGGTGTGAGTTTTTTTTTCTTTCTTTTTTTGCTTTCTTGTTAATTGTAAAACTCCCGTGATAGAAGTTGGGCAGTCTTGTCATCTTCTGTCTTTTTTAGAGACAATGTTTGCCAGATCGACGAGTTGACTGTTTAAGGATGCATTTCCGATAACTAAAATTTCTTCTGTATCTTTGAACAAATCGAGAATTTTTTTGAAGATAATGGATGTGGATTCTTCTTTTACTTGCAAAACAATATCTTGAACTTCGTCAAGTTTTATCGTTGCAGCTTTACCGGATCTAAAAACTTTACTGGCAATCAGTCTGAATAAAAGCGATGCTACTCTGGCCTGAGATAGAGTTCTCGTGGTTGAACTGTTGTGTGAAATGAGTGTCCAAATTGTAATTGGCTGGAATGATGGGTGAGAAGCCAGTGTTGATGATGCTCTACATTTGGAATACATAGATAAACAGTCAAACTTGCTTCTTACTTGTCGGAGCTGGCTTAAAGATGGCATGATTTGGCATTCATTTACATTAGGATTGTTCAACATATTGGTTGCAGATTGTATAGAGCTATTATCCAAAAACACTCTTGATGTATCTGACGGTCTGAAATGACTTGTTGCAGGACCAATGTTACAAGAATTGATATCGAGACGCATGCTGGAGGTAACCAAAAAATTACAGGTGCGAGTTCCGATTGTAAGTTTTTGACCGTCTGGCGTGTTCAGTATACATACCCGGATATATCCATACATTTTAAGTTCGTTTGGGAAAGAGGAAATCACGGGTGATCGCTCGTAATGAGCATCAAGCAAAGGATCACGACCATACGGCTCTATGGTATTACACAATATGGAAGCTTGTCCTTCAATGATAATTGCCCCAGCTAAAAGTTGCGAACCACAGAATCTCAGTTGCGGGTACTCCAGCCAATCACGATTGAGAATTTGTACATGATTTTCAGACAATTCAGTGTGCGAAGTGTTAATGAGTTTTTTCGATGCTTTGCTAGAAAGAAGAATTAGTTTAGTATGGGCTGTTTGAAATACAAATTAAGATATTCAGTTACTGTGTATTAATAAAGCATCTTGGGAATAAAAAATAGATCGTAGTTTTTTGGATGGCTAATTTTTTTTTTCTTTTTCCTTCTACTTAAATAGTGATCTCGCCTACTTTGCCAGCCAGTTTTAACATATCTTCTTCAAATGCATCACCAGTACTTATGACATACATGTTGGATGACTGATCAGCAGCATTGACCAAACCAACCGAACACATAATGTCGTCAGCATCAAACACAACATACTTCTTCTGCTCGTTATCTGCGTAAGGCTTGACACGGGGAATAGCCTTCGAGTATGGTGACACCTCATGCGTTTTCATTAATTCACCATAAATGTAGTGAGACCCACAGCCATCACGGAAGCAGAAATTAGAGAAGAACAAGGCCTTACAAACATACCATCTTTCGACGGAACGGAATTGTCTAAATAAAAGACATTAAATAAAAACGAATCAGTTGCAGGGGAAAATACTTACAAATTCTGATGAACGGCCTTGAACATCATAAATTCACCACCACGAGAACTGGACGTATTTTTGGACTTGTACAGATCCGAGATCAAAACTTGATTGTTGCACCATAATTTTGCCGAAATTATGATCGTTTGATCAGCATGGAACTGGGTGAATGCAACTTTTTTATCTCCTTCTTGACGGATAAAGCAATGAAGCAAAGCCTTGATCCAGAAGATAAACGGGTATTTACCGAGGGTGAAAGACACCAGGATGCAGAGTTGACCGAATTCTTCTTTTGTAAGTACCGATGGTTCTTTCTAATGATCGTGCAGAGTAACAACGCAAGGGCCTATAGTTTAATCAGGTTAGGGGATAGATATTTTTTTGCTTAACATTATAACTTACCTCATTCTTCTGATCATATACGCAATATGATTTATTTGGTGCATATCAGATCAAAAAATGGTACGAGAAATTGTTTGTTGGGCAAGGCACGTATCCAGATAATGCAACCACGTCTCAAAGGACCTACCAGATCGAAATATTGGTAAGTTAATTATTTATAAAGCATTTATAATGTGGAACTAATTACCTTTCGATTTCTTTTACGTTAGACCCGGTTATAACCCACTGTAGACTAAGTTTAATGCCTCGCGAGAGAGCGATAAATGGCTTTGTAGCACAACTGGAGGGGAGGAGAGGCGCGACAATTGTAGGTACCACATACAGCAACCAAGCAATCCAATCAACAGAACGATACATGGAGCGGACGTTGTCTGAATGCATGCCTTTAAAAGAGCTACTGAAATCCGTGGACATGTAACAGCGCGAATCGTTCATAGATATTTTAATCTTTTCCAAATTTGCCGGGGAGAGGAGGAACAGATAATTGGATTCATTACCCACGAACTTGAACCGGGTATTGTACCCTGGAAAGAGGAGATCAAAGCAAATGTTACTGACATTAGAAAACATGTGCAGCTCATCACAGAAAAAGAAATCTATCCCCAGAAAGGTATTAAGCTCGCCAAAAGGACTTGCTTTTTTGATTCCATAGTTATTATCAGCATCAGGCTTTGGTTATGATGTTCGTACAAATTAGACGTAAAAATTCAAACATGAAAACTTACAAGTAGCAGAGATGTTTTGCTTCGGATAGGGGCATTCCTTTGAATGAAGTACATGCCATTTTTACCTTCTTCGACAGGATGCACACCTTTTGCTAATTGGATAAAGAAAAAACTTTAGTTTTTTAAAACGAGAGTTGGATATTAACATGTACCTAAACAAAATCTACAGCCATGAAACACCATATGCCCACCAAACATCAACAGTCGCTGATTGATTTCAACACCATCTGCAATAACCCCGAAGCAAAAGACGTTAGACGTAGTTACATACTCACCATTACGTTTGACAATAAGTGGTTGCCGACTCAGTTGATAAAGACTCTTGATAATGGGACGTAGGAAGAGTCGAAATTCGTTTTAGTGTCACCAAAAAAATGGCTACTTGGAAGGTATATTCATCAGTGTATCTGTTGATTAATAAAGTTAATAATAGTTAATTAAATTAGATATATAGACCTATGTAATACTTTACCTTATGGATGGATCAATACTAGGGATAATGACGTGTACCATCACCATACTCTTTTGAGATACTTTTGATGTAAAACCATCTACACAGAGAACAATGGCCAGGTCATGTTTACCTGAGAAAAGGTCCTTTTCTTTCAGTTCCTTGAATTCCAATCCAGAGAAGAAGTCGGTATAAGGGTCACCTTCCTCGATAGCGTCGATAACCTCACGGTATTGCTCTACCTCTTTGCGGAAGTCTTTACGTGCTAGCAAACGAGCAAGATGATCGCCAATATCGACCATTTTAACAACCGAGCCTGCGCGTCTTTTGGCATTACATTGGGGACATTCAGTCATAGCGGCATCAGTGATTGAATTGAAAAGATAACAACCATTACCAGGATAGATTTTATGCGCACGGACAAAAGTAAGTGTATTCTTCTTTTAATCATGTTAAGGCAACCTTCAAGAGCATGAAATCTCTTCTTTTGGATTGATGCTATAAAAAGGGAAGCCAATTAGTTTTATTAAAATTTAAACTGATTAATAATTTCGGTGGCTTACTGGATCGTTCCCTGTTCGTAAACAACTCCAATAAACTCTTCATTTCTCTCACTGATTCTACTGTCATATTTGCCTTTACACAGCTGTACATGAAGTGGATGCTGTCATATGCGTCGCCGTTATAAGGATGAACAGGAATAATGATATCCTTGATATTGGATTGTTGATAGATTTGAAGTAATATGGGATATTATTGGGTAAGCTTTCATATTTTAAATTTTAAATTACTGCTACAAACCTGCATCTGTGTTTTCTTCAAAGACAGTTGGCTCTTCCGCCATAGAAGCAAAAACAAACTCCCTTATTTTTCAACTTCTTCAGTTCCACTAGTTTCCTCAAGGTCAGCATCAAAAATTTCGCCATCCAAGAACTTGTCTTGCTCCAATTCTTCTTGGAGGCGCTGCTCCACAGTGATGGTGTTGACATTGATATACACCAAATGATCATTAAGAACAGCATCCATGTCTACATCAAATTGTTCACCACTTGCTTGATTGACATTAGCAGCAGGAGACATAAAGCTAGTAAGGCGTTCGGCTCTACCGCGTCTAGTAGCTCTTGAAGACGTACGCGATTTCTAGATTCGATTGGGGTATACCATAGTTTAAAATGATCGAATTAAGTGAGTAAGTGATATGAAACGGGTTTTTTTTATCCTTTAGATACCTATTTTAAAATTAGTTGATTCGTTGATTGGAACCAATTAAAACCATTGTGCTTAGCAATTTGGCATTTTTGTGTGACACGAACTAAGCAACTTGGCCTTCATGTGCAACTTGAACCTGTCAAAAACTGTTATCATTCAATGGCGGTAGAGTATAGGCGTAGTGTTTTAATTAAGTGGTTGTAAGAAATGATTTAATAAAGAATAAAGAGTACTTTAAGTTTTTTCAAATATAGCATGATTTCAAACATATTAAAGTTTGTTTATATTAGCTAATGTATACACATGGAAGCAGATGGTGACATTTGTTTAGAGGAAGATTATAAAAAAGTACAAACCATTATAACCTCATTTTTAATAATGATCTTTATATACTTCGTTTAAAGTGATGTCTCGATTCACACTATTACTTGAGTCTTTTTCATATTCCTCTAACCAAAAAAAAAAAAAACTTTGCTCCTGACGTTTCAGCCTCTCAATACAGACTTGTATCAAACAATGTAACAACGAGTCATGCTTTTTATTTATTTTTTAAATAAAATTTGTAGGCGTAGACATTATCCTTCTTTATTTCCCATATTCATAATTTTTTAAGCTCTTTACTTTTCAATGTTTTCTGTAAGTACAAAAATTAATTGAACATAAGAACTCCTGTTTCTTAACAATAAATAGAGCTCTAGCAACAGTAATATTAGTGATGAAAAAGTGACTGAAATGAATACCCGTAGTTGCGCAAATAACTGATTATCTGTTACTAGAATCTTTCAAATGATCCACAAGACCAAAGGGCTGAAGCATCATTAAAGCGCTCTTTAAAAGAGGCATTTATTTTCAACAATACTTACCAAGCAGAATTACTTGAAAGTATAAATAAAAAAGGTAAAATTATCTCAAGCCAACCACAATCACAACCACAACTACAACCACCACAACTTGCAGAGGTAAGGAATTTTGCACTTCTTTAAGTGTTCACTCTTTACTTATTTATACATACATTGTAGATCCAAGAAGAAGATGGGCTGTTGTTACAAGGATTGGAAAGGTCTGTGGGTGCAATTATCAAAACCTCGGCTATCTCACTCTATCCTAATTATTATCAAGATAATACATTGAAGTCATCTATTACGTAAGTAAATTATCATGTAATATCTTTAAAGGAAGACTCAGTGCTAACTCCTACTTTACGTATTAGGCTTGGTTTAAACAGTATTTTGGATTTGTCGTATAATGACTCAGAAGCTCAGTCAGTGTTATTCACTCCTGACCAGTGGAGAAAGCTGAGAACTTCACTTGCAAAAAAGGGGAATGCAAGGTCACTTGCTATGAATCCAAAAGTCGAAAAGATGCTGTGTAGAGCAGAGTCGTTAGCCAAAAATGATATCATTAAGGCTAGTGATTACATCTACAAGTACTTATATATAAAAAAAAGCAAGTTAACACAAGACGAAGCTTTCACTCTGTTTGCCCATGCTTTTATTACCGAATTTATTGCTCACAATCAATACATGTTTGACAAAAATATTGAAAAAAATGAGCAAGACTTTATTGTCAAATTCTGGGGGCCACTGTTGGAAAAGCTTGTGCCAAACACGGATTTACGATTGAGATGGGGCGAAAGCTCATGCTCAATGTTGCCAAACCGCCTGAGGGCTGACGTTCGCGTCATTTATGATAGACAAGAAGGACAACAGCACCAGGAGTACGACATGATGCAAATGGAAGCTAGTCGAATGTATCCTTCGAAGCAAAAGTTCGACTTCAGCCATATGAAACTGCTAGTGGAAACCAAAGACATCATTGACTCGCTGGAAAGTGACATCAAGAGGGAAATGAGTTGCTTTCAATTCTGTGGGTTAGAAATTTTTCAATATAGTCTTAATCATGAATTCAACACCCTCTATGTCAACAACCAGGTTGATTACCATATCATTCCTTCTGATGTCACAAATTTCCAATTCATAAGATCTCTTTGCGTTACCTTGGTAGCTACCCGAGATGAATGGATGAGTTGTAGAAAACTTACTATGAATGCGAAGGACAATGCGAATGTTTCGTATCCAAGCTCGAGCATCAAGAAATTAAATGAGTCAGATGGATTAAAGAAAAGCCCATCGTGGTACCCTCCCCGACCCAACCAAAGAACATCTCCTTTGATGGCCATCCCCGTCAATTTACATTGAAAAATTGATTTTCTTTATTTCTATGATTTTTTTTTTGTCAAGGGTTTTTTTTTTATTTTTATTTCCAAGTATTAAATTATCATTGTTCGTATAAAAAATTCTGACATGGGTTTTCTATCTGATGATTTAAATTATTGTGATGAAACAAAAAAGAACATGACTTTTATTCCATGTCATTAAACAGTGCTCGTAAACAACAAGGAGTTGAACAAAACCCGATATGCACTTATTGGCAACAGAAAAAGAAAAATCATTATTGGACAAGCTTCAAATATGTGATACTATAAAAAGAAAAAATGGAATATAGAGCAAGTGTTGCAGTCAATAATGATATGATTGGTTGTTACGCAGGATAGGATACTTCTTATAAAAATTTTTCTTTTTTTTTTTGTAATAAATGATCTTCTATTTTTGTTGGTGTGTTTGTGGTGTGGTGGCACCCATTTCCTCTCCTACCCATCGCTTTAAAGAGATTCCGCAAAGTCCTACCCCTCGTGCGTCATTGCCAATGGGATATTGCCAACTTTTTAATAGTGAAGGGCGACAAAGACATCATTGTTGTTGTCGTTGCCAGCCTCCGTCAAGCACATAAAACCATGTATAAACTTCGCTCTTCATTATTACCTGCTAACCTTCAGTCAGAAAATAACCTCAGATGTTTTTGTCTCTTGCAAAATGGCAATTTTCTACTTGCGCATGTGCACATCTGTGCTTCAACGTGTTTTTTTTAAAAAAAAAATTATGTGTGTATCTTTTATAATACATGCTTATCTGTAGTTGTATTTTACTTTTTTAAATTCTCATCATCAAGTTAATAGACTAAAATATTTTGTTTTCTCTACATACGAGTATATGCGCCACAGTCATCATAGGAAATATCATAGGGTGGAGTGGAAACAGCTTATTTCATCATCCGGTTTATTTCTCTTTTTTTTCTCTCTCTCTCTTTTTTTATACATTGACTTATATATTCAATAAAAGAGAGCCCCTTTTAAGATCCATTTTATACAGGATATAATCCATTACATCATACAATCGAATCACAAGTTATTTGTTTATATAAAGCACTTTTATTCTCCACATTAGCATGCTGTTTCTTTATCCACATACACAATAAACTTTCTTGTGAATACTTAATCGGCGTCGCACTGTCATGGAGTGTCAAAAGTAAGTCTTTTTTTTTCAACATGCCTATCCCCTCCTTGCTTCATTACATACACACATACATTGATATCCAAATAAATGGATGCACCTTCAATTTAAAAATGATTTTGCACTTTAAATTAAATCAGCATTACTATAAAAGTGTCTACTGACTGGATTAGTAGCAAAAAGTTGAATGCGTGCACTGCATCAACTTGCCCCTTATTTCTTATTGGTTTCTGCTTTTTTAAATAGTATATTCTACGCCCAGTCATAGCAGCCACATTCATTACAATGTCAAACATACAGTCAAGCTCCTGCTAATAAAACTATTTTTTTTTTTCAAAAAAAAAAAAAAAAAAAAAAACGAGAAATGTGCGGGAAAAAATAAAGTTGCGCCATTCATGTATTATATGCATACTGAGCACACACAGACATAACAAACAAACAACATGTCTCTTTAAGTGACACTATAGTTGGATATATACACATTTAACATCCACTACTGCTACATTACTCATCTTGATTTTGAATCTAATCGTTAACCCGGGTATCTGTCCGCAGGCTACGTCAAATTAAAAAAAAAAAAAAAAAAAAAAAAAACCTGAATGTCAAATTTATTCATCATTTATTCCCACAATGATAAAACCTGTCCGTCTTGACGTATATATAGCCATACATCTATTTTATTTCATTTATCTTCATCATTCACCTTTTCTTTTTTTGATAAACTCTTTTTTTTAAACGTATCCACATGTTTTCCACAGGTAATATATTCTGCGCACATATATGGACCCCAAAAAGAAAAAAACTAATGTCAATTTCCATAAAAAAAAAGGCATTCCTCTTCATACAGGATTCCCTAAAAACACTATTTCTACCAACGTACTTTGATCGCTTGCTAGTATATATTTAAAATTAAATAACCCCCCAAATTTTCATCTTCATTAAAACAATCACCTTCATTCTTTAGAAAGCATTCCAGCTTTCCGTACAGCAACAAATCAACGTCAGGTTTCTGAAAACATTCAGCTTATTAACAACACGTACGATAATAAAGAAGGATATAATTATCCTTACTTTTATGCAGGATTGTATGCTGGTACCGCCATTCAGTCATTTATTAGCTCTCAAAAAAAGCAAATCAAGTCCACCACCACCAACACTTCCAACTCTTCCTACCTTTTCTCTTTTTAGTCGTCGACGTACAAGCGTCCTCATCTGACTCTCCCACCTCCTTTGGTTTGGCAATATTTGATACATCTTTTTTTTACTCTTCCCCTTCTTTACCACCCAAACATCAGGCTGGTCCTTCTGCTCGTTCCCCTTGCCCTGCTCCTTCATCTCGACCTACTCCTCACGCTCCTTGCATATCCGCCAATGTTACGAGCCCAACTATTACCTCTGCATGAGCGAAGATCTTATTGAAAGGGTCGATTTATTTCTTGAATCGCCCATCCTGAACGAAGATCTGGCCATGCAGGTAATACATTGATATGCCGCTGACATTTGGTACGTATTGAAAATGTGCAAAAACTATGCTCCAGTCGATTGTGTCGTTTTAAATGATTTCTTACACATGCCATGCATTGCTGAAGACAGCAAGTTCAAAATAACCACTGGCAAACTTACCTTTTCCTTAATCACTCATTTAATTGAAGAGTAACCTCTTCTTCTCTTTTTCCTTTCTCTTTCCTTTTCTCTTATTTTCATATATAATATATTACATTATGTAAATATATTTATATAAATACATACCAAATTTAATTCTTCTTTCCGTTATTGAAAAATATAAAACTAGATTCACTTATACAATAAAACGCTTTATATTTTCATTAAAACGAGCTCACTCAAGCGTGAACGTTAAATATAAATCACAGATCTAATTGTGCCTCTTACTCTGTCAATTGTCACTGGTTTGACACTACGGTCGTCAAACACATACCAACGGTCACTATCAGGATCCCTGATATGCGCAATATAATGGCCTACACCACCTGGTACAAAGCAAAGCATAGCATGAAAAACATAAATGCGAGATTTTGCCTTGCGAGTATTGGGGAGTGGAGGATTCGGCAGTCGTAGGCTTGACCCAATAAATTTATACTATTCGAAAAAAAAAAAAAAAAAATTGAAATAATTTCATGCATAATCACTCACTCTAACTTACATTGGGAGCAATACTCAGAATAGGTTCAAGAGCCGTGATCTCGTTTTCTCTAAAGAACCCAAGGGAAAAGGATTCATTTGTGGTATCTAAAATCACATTGACATTCTCAAATTCAACTGGCATAGGCTCCTTGGTTGTAGATGACAATTTGAATGCGTCAAGCGTATGATCACCCCTCGACAGCTTCCACTTGAATCGAACGCAGAATAAAACGAAGAAAAATTACAAAGGACCGAACACCAATAACCCATACAATAGATACATGAAAAGTTGACTTACGTGCTCCATCATCACTCTGGATATTGTTGAGACCCATAATCTCATCCAAGGTGGGAGAGCAAAATTTGGTGCGGGAGTCTTATCACATGGAATTGGATCCTTCAACATTGATTCAACTCCCTTAAGCTTTTTGAGTTCTTGCTCATCATTATCTATTACTTCCAAAATGTTGTCAGGGCTAAACGTTTATCTAGCAGCGTGTAAACCCGCAAAAGCATCACGCAGGTTTTCGACAACTACAAATGTTTTATTATCAAAAGAGCAAGTCCAATCCAATCACTTACCAATCTTTGCGTCCAAAACCTTGACACGTTCCACATGCTCAACATCCATATCTTTATCTTCCTCGATACTATCCTCCTCGAGTATAACCTTACGGTTAATGATGGCTTTTCTGAAGGGGTTAAAAAAAACACTACGCTATTAGCTTAAGGTTGTACACACAGTCATCCCTTACCTGGAGTGGTACATTTATATAACAGGTACTGCCAGTGTTAACCAATACCTTGGTGCTAGAGTAATCGAGTAGTGTGCGAGAAAAGTTGAACATTTTATATTTTTAAACAAGAATAGAGAGTTTATTAAAAAAAAAAAATAACTTAAGACAATGAGAGCCTTGTGCCATGACCCATACTGGATCATTGCCTGTACATGTTTTTGATGCCCCACACCTGCCGTTGATCAACCTTTTGTATATCAATACCTCGACCTTTACTCTTACAATCTCCACATAGATACACAGCACTTGCTTCCTTTGGTACCTTTCATTCTTATCCATAATAGTCCCTCATCATACATAACTGCCACTCGTCAAATATAATAGTCTTTGGTAAAATACAATATCCACTCCTCAACTACAACAGCCGCTTGCTTATCCACGATGGTGTGCACATATTGACCTTTCCTCCTCACACTGTTGATTTGTATGAATACTCCATGCTGTAGATTATAAATAAATAAAATATATATATATTCACTTCAAAACAAACACTAAATAAACTTTCTGACAACACAATACAGAATAGATAAAACACAAATAATTCCTCTAACTCGGCTTCTATTTATTCCTTGCTGTTCCATCGTTAGTCTTCTTGTCTGTGCACGTTTGACCTTGTCACTTACCCATCCTTGAAACTATTCTCTTGAATCATGGTGCGTCCACCTCTATTCCTTTTCCACATCGTTTTGCTAAACAATGCCTCAAAACCTTCTTATCAGTACAGTAACATAGTAGTACTTTGTTTTCTCCCCTTTTTTTCTCCTTTTTTTTTGCTTGAGAAAACCCTTCAAAACACTTTTAATAGATCAGTTACCTTCTAAACAAGACATTCGAGTCCGGTTATTACCCAAGAAAGGAGATCTATCACTACTCAAGAATTGGCGACCGATATCAGTAATTAAAAATTTTCAACAGAATTTTAGCACAACGATTATGGAACATGATGAATGGCATATTGAACGAATATCAAACCGGTTTCATACCCGGTAAATTTATTGGTGAAAATGGCATGACACTGTCAATGATATTGGATCAAAGTAGACAGGACTAGATTACTCTGGAATTGGAATATTACTTGATCAAGAAAAAGCCTATAACCGCGTACACCCTTTATACCTACGACGAGTTTTGGAGCGGTTCCATTTCCCTGACTCTTATATAAATTGCATTATGTCACTCTTCTTCAATAATTAAGTGTACGTCAATATCAATGGATTTTTTACAGATGCTACCATTCAACAAAGTGGATTAAGACAAGGTGACCCACTACCACAACTACTATTTAACCTGGCTATGGAGCCGTTATTTTTACATATTTTACAAGAAACCTGTTTCTCCGGGTATCGCTTTCCTGAAGTACCTTCGATTTCTGATTCTCTGGTGGTCAAACGTATGGCGTATGCCGATGATATATGTGTCTTTCTCGATGATACAGTCGAATTAGGATTACTTCATTATTATATGCAAAGATACTCTGACGTATCAAATGCTAAATTTAATGAAAAAAAAAACTGAAGCTATCTTCCTCAATGGTAAAATAGACGACGAATGGGTAACAGCACTGCAATTCAATAACATCACCAGCTATTATCAGGAAGGATCAGGAATTGTTCTCCGTGTGGTGACCTAGCAAGGCTATAGCCATATTAGCGCTAAAAAAGGTTTATCCATGCTGATACCATTTGTGATATAAGCTTAACAATAAATGTCATAGTAAGAACTATAAGGATATTACATCACAAGTCTAATTTAGTACGTCTGAGAAAGACTGAAAATTTAGTTTAAAGCAAAGAGACTTAAGAAGACTTAACATTTATTAGAACAAGACTAAATTAGTGACTATGTAATAATCATATACATTTTTGGTTAATCAATGATAACTTCAAGATAGCACTAGGGATATAAACACAGCAGACAGTCTTTTATATTAATACTCGTACATTTCATTTATTAATAAAGACATCTTATAAACAGTCTCAAACTACTCCTATAGTCTTTTTATAATTTTTACTTTACCTTAAAACACAACACTCCGATATCTTGGTTTTCGCTTTCCTTTTACCGCACGACAAAGAAGTACTCTCGAAGACAGCCTATTAGATTTAATCCGTCAACAATACCACCTATATAGTCAACGGCAACTATCCATCCAGGGTCGCGCCACAATAACTAACATTCTCATTTTATCCAAATTCTGGTATTACTTGAGACTCTTCCAACCAACAAAAAACTTCTTCCGGCAATTAAATTCTACCATTTATCAATTAGTATGGCAAAACAAATCACCAAAATTAAAAAAAATCGATATTTATGCCGTATGAGTATGGTGGCCTGAAGGTGCTTAATCCTGCTATTCAACACAAGTTATTACAAAAACGGTGGTTAAATTATCTCCTAGACCCAAGTGGCTACCCATCGTTTCTATATCCCCTGATGCTTAATCACTTGGCTATGTTTAAGAATGCTAACGAATTTCCTCTATTACCTTTATTTGATACGGAGTGTCTTACAAGTACTATCTCACCTATGCACCTTTCTATCTGGCCGGTAATCTTTGGATTGTTTGATTATTTCAACCATCAAGGCGCAATCCAGCTAAAGCAAGTACCAGTTAAGACAATTTTATCCATGGCTTTAAGAAAACTGCTGATATACCCTGCCATATCCGAAAATGGCCATTGGAAACTAAGACATGCTGACCTGTTCATGGTCTTTGACACATCCCAACAGCGACTTCGTCTTAAAGTTATTGGTGAATATTCTCGTTACCCACGTCTTTGTCAAATCCTATACAAAGATGTTTTAACGCATCGAAATATCAAATTGAAGCCTTTTGTATGGAATCACATTCTTGAATCACCAACCATTGCAGAAAATTCTATATAAAAATGGAAAAAGCATCCTATTCTCTCTTCGGTCAGAACCAGTCCAAGGTGGGGCCAATTTTCTAGTCAAGCTATTCGAAGCCATTATCTACTTGACGATGAATCAACGATCATCTTTGGTGTTCACGATATAAAAGCCTTTTGGGTCATCACCATATATCTTCAAGCTCGAACAATTATCTACCGAGCTTTACCAAAATGCATCCCATATAAAGCTCCCCTTCTCAAATTTCGGATAGTGTCCTCATCCATATGCTCTTTGTGTAACTCTGATGAAGACTCTTTCAAACACTTTCTGGTTCTGTCACGAGTTCTCTCTCACTATTATCCTCATCTACATTTTTCACCTGAAGATCTATATGGCACCCTGATTTCATTAAAAAACCCATACTGGGTTCGATACTGTCCAAAATATACCCCCATTATATTAATCATTCTTTGGCAACAGTGGAATCTCTATTGGTCTCATGGAAATGACAATATCAACCCTATCTTTACAGTTGATATCCAAAAATTTATCTCAAGGATCTTTAATTGAACGACTTCTCCATCCACAATTAGAAGATTAACTATACCTCTAAACTTCCGCGTTAATTACCATTACTTCCATGCCCTTTGTTTCATCCAGTGCCACCTCTCTGGGTATGTGTGACTTAAATTTGTAACTTAAAAAAAAAAAAAAAAAAAGATTTTCATATTCCAGCTTTTTTTTTTTTACTTTCAATGTTTCCAGTAAGTACACAAAAACAACTGAACATAAATTTTCCTGTTATTAACAGTGGATAGAACACCAGTAACCTCCACATTAGTGATGAAGAGGTAAATGTAGCAAATAACTGTAGCTATACAAATAACTGATCGTTTGCCAATAGATTTGTTCAAATATTTCACAAGACCAAAGGGCTGAAGCGGCATTACAGCGCTCTTTAAAAGAGGCATTCATTTTCGACAATACTTACCAAGCAGAGCTACTTGAAAGGATAAATAAAAAAGATACAAGTATACCAAACGAACCACAATTACAACTACAACTACCACAACTTGCAAAGGTAAGAAATTTTGCACTTCTTGAAGTTTTTACTCAATACTTAATTATACATTATAGATCCAAGAAGAAGATGGGCTGTTTTTACAAGGATTGGAAAGGTCTGTGGGTGCAATTATCAAGACATCGGCTATATCACTTTATCATGAGTACAATCAAAATATTGAGGCGAAGCCAATTATCACGTAAATAAGTTACCCTATAATATTCAAAGAACCAGTGCTAACTCCAACCTTACATTAAAACTTGGGCTAAATAGTATATTAGACTTGTCTTACAATTATCCAGATTCCCAATCAGCTTTATTTACTCCTGATCAGTGGAGAAGAAGTTGAGAATGTCACTTAAGAAAAGTGGCGATACCAGGCCACTTGTTCTCAATCGAAAGGCCGAGGGAATGTTGCGTAAAGCAGAGTCGATAGCCAAAACAGATCTTACAAAGGCTAGTAATTATATAAGCATGTACCTCTATAAACACAAAAGCAAATTGAATCAAGACGAATCTTTCACTCTGTTTGCTCATGCTTTTATTACCGAATATATTGCTCACAATCAATACATGTTCGACAAGAGCATTGCCAAAAATGAGCAGGATTGCATTCTTAAACTCTGGGGGCCATTAATGGAGAAGCTTACCCAAAAGACATGCCTACGGTTGAGATGGGACAAAAGCTCATGCTCAATACTGCCAAGCTGTCTGAGAGCTGATGTTCGCGTCATCTATGATGGACAAGAAGGACAGCATCACCAGGAGTATGACATGATGCAGATGGAAGCCAGTCGTATATACCCAGCAAAAGAAAAGTTTAATTACGAACATACCAAATTGCTTGTGGAAGCCAAGGATATTATTGACTCATTGGAAGCGGGCATCAAGAGGGAAATGAGTTGTATACAATTTTGTGGTTTAGAACTTTTTAAATATTGCCTTACACATGGATTCAATACACTTTATGTCAACAACCAAGTTGATTACCATCTCATTCCTTCTGATGTTACAGATTTCAAATTTATGAGATCTCTATGCGCTACCATGGTAGCCACCCAAAACGAATGGATGAGCTCTCGAAAAGCCATCATAAATGCAAGGAAAAATTTGAAAGCTTCGTATCCACGCTCAAACGACGAAGACCTGCAAAACTCAAATGAACTGAAGAAGAGTCCATCGTGGTACCCTCCCTAACTTAATCAAAATGCGTCCCCTTTGATGAATATCCCTCTCCACCTACATTAAGCAATTGTTCTCTTTGCGCATCATTACTTTTTACAACTTTTCAAGGCCAAGTTTATGTATACATATATACGTATATATAGTATTAAATATTCAATGTTCGTATAAAAGATGTCCTGACACCGCTTATCTTTCTATTTGTTTATTTTTTTCGTGATCTTCAAAAAAAAAAAAAAAAAAAAAAAATTGGTACTACGCAGCGCTTCAATTACATATGCTGTCTTAATAAAAATATACAAGTGCAGACAAAGACAGTAACAGAAGTATATGAACACCTCAAGTGAGTCATGAACAAAGGGCTCAGACAAGAAGGCTTTCCTATTTTTGAAGATTGTATTAAATAATTACATCGATTTGAGGTCGATGGTTCCGGATTTGTCAGGAAGCAAGAGAATAAAGCTAAAGAAATAATCAGTGAAAAGCAATACGCCTCCAATGAGAGATCTGTTGAGCAGCACTATGATAAAATATATAGAAAAAAAACTTACCGCTTCAGCATAATCCAACCAGCAACGTGCGAGCAGCTTCAGAGGAGGCGGAGGTAGGGACCAATGGATCTAGATCAGGTCGGTTTTTAACCCGACATGGCAAAGGACGAGGTCAATGGAATCAAAGGAGACAATACAATGTAACCCCACCCGTTTACATACAAACCAGAGCTGGCAATAATTATTCTAGGAAAGCTTGAACAAAAATCATTACAAACAAACCCCCTTGAACAAGAAAAACAGAGCAGCAAAGCATCAAGTACAATTATTCGATACCAGCAGAAGGTGTTTTACCAGGTGAGCGCCTTTCTCGACTTTTACTGGTTGAAGACAGAGGTTGATCAAGACTTCGGACGCAAAAAAAGAATAACTTGTCGAACTTTTTCACTATACAGGAGTCTCTCAAACGCTCAACCCATCCTGGATTGTAGCATGGTTTGTTAAAATATTATTCTCTTTATATGGAATAAAGTAGAAAATTACACAGTAAAATAAAAGAATCCGAACTTACTGCCCTCTTAAAGAAAAGACGAGATCAAGCGGCTTTTGTAGAAGCTTTAAAGAAAGGAAAATATTCAGTCAATCACTCAAACAACGTTAACCGACTGCAGTTTTCATCTCTTGAGAAAAATGTGATCGATAAAGAATCAATTAGAGATAAAGAAGCAGTTTATCTAAATCCAATCTCAATATTTAAACAGACCCATTAAACGCTCCTAAGAGAACTTAGAACAAGACAGGTTACAACAAAAAGATGCTATAAAAAAATGGTTGCGAAAAACGAGAATTTTAATGAGATGGTCAAGACTGCCATAAAAATAACAAAATAATACTGAGAAGCTTTTTCATCAAATTCATAATGATCCCATCCCTCATCATGCATATCTTTCTCGCCGTTCAATTTCGCCTGCCCAATTTCAGAAGCAAGACAATATGAGCAATAAATACTAAAATATTATGGCTTTATTTCGTTGATATATTCATCCAGTATTGGCGGTTTTATTCCAAATACTTGCTGGTCTGGTTACTTCCATTGACACAGATGTGGACATTTTTTATGGGCGTTGCAACAACTTAAAAAAGGTCGCATATGCTATGGGGTATCTTTTTTTTTTTTTTTTTTTTTTTTTTGGCAAGAGTACCCTACTCCCCCTTGACATTAGGCAAAAAAAAAAAAATAAAGTTCAACATTGAAGGTCAAATGAATGCTAAGTTATGTGTATTTATAAAAAAGTTATTTTATTCGTGGTCTAAGTCCGAAGGAATTCTAACCTTTCTGTGGGAAAGGTACTTTTTCTCCGCAAATTTTTTCAGGGTCTGCACCACTTCTCGACCGTCACTACACTTGCTGTAGGCTTCAATGTATTCAGTTGCTCGCTGAAAGTATCTTCTGATTCTGGCAATGCTTCCTGCCTTATCCAAAAATGCATCCATGTTGCTATCCAAAGACTTGAAAGTGTAATCGCATCTGAGGCGAGCCTCCCGCTTTGCTCCACCCCAGTACATTTCGATCCAATTACACTCACAGTGGTACTTTGGATATAGTTCGAAGATGTGGCCAGCATCTTCTACTACTTCTTGGAGTGCCGATTTTTGATTACAAAAATCTGGGCGAGAACCCAAGAAGTGACGAGCGCAACAGATCTTATCAGAAGATACCTCGGGTGAACCGCAATCTAACTTCCAAGCTTTTCCATTGATGTCATGACCAATCCACTGATTTCTCTCCTCCAAGATTGTTTTGATTCCCTTGAAGTACCGTACAGTTTTAGACTTAGTACGGCCTTTCTTATCTCTACTGGTATCAACCTTGTCATAGAAGAAGGACTGCTCCAAAACCTCTCTATTTGTTAGAGTAATAACGGTATCATGGAACTGAAATTTGCTCGTAACTGGCCATACTCGATCCTTCAAAGCCATCCTGTTGACCACAAGAGCTTCATCTGAATAAGCTCCGTGGTTGGAGCTATTGTCAAAAAGAAATACTGCTTTACAACCTGGATGTAATGCATCCAAGAGACCGATGACATTCTCCTCCAATTGTTTCACCATGTGCTTGTAGGTCCACCAACCTTCTCTGCTATCACCTGCCTTAAACTTGGTTCTCGACGACCAATTTTCAATCTTCATGGTACCATGACAGGGACACTGGAACTCACTGATCATGATTGAAGATCCAGGTCCCTTCTTACGAATATGGTTCTCACCATCTTCCAACCAAAGATCGTTTTTACCATCATTGGCGTAAAACGTGCTTTCATCCTGTGTTACGAAAACAAGTTTTTTTTCACCATCTTCTAACTCAGGCTCCAAGATATTCTCTTCGTTCTCCCTAGCATAAAAATCCATTTTTTCCATGTACTCCATCATTCTTCTTGACCATTTATCCCTGTAAGCAACCACATCCTCACGTTCATGGCTGTCAAAATATATCATTTTCTTATTTTTTCTATAGGCGTATCCCCATTCATACAGGTACTTGCTAATTGTTTTTTCAACAACAGATCTATACGCAACACCCAAAAAGGAAGGAACAGCAACATCATCAATAAACTTCTTAATTACAACCAGGGATCGCTCAGCTGGCTTAGTCTTTCTCATCTGTTCAAGGATCATCATCTTAACGTCCGAATCATTAAGAAAAAACTTTCTCTTGCTATGAACGCCTTGACAATGGTCAGAAAGTTTGCGTTCCTGCAAAAATTCATTCGACCACTTGATAATTGTCATAGCCCGATAAGCAACGTTATTATCATGCCAAAACTGTCTTGCCGCGTTGCGTGAAGCTTGGCCCTTGTTCATTCCTTCAAGTCTTCTGATAAAATAGCAGTTGATTGAGGAATAGCGAACAAAATTGTACACCAAAACCTTACTATTTTTCTGCGACTTGTTCATGATAGGCTTAAGTAAATCCTGCAATTGTAAAAATACTTCGTTGATTTGGATCAATTCCTTTTGACTACGGCTCAAAACAACCTCATGCTGTGTAGCCGCAACGGCGACAGGTACAAAACCGAAATGGGTTAACTTAGAGCGATCATCAATCAAATTCGATTCTTTCCTATTTCTCCATAAGGTAGTTCTTGAAGTACCAGTGTAAGTTTTAGGACGACTGGATTGTCCGGTGATATCGACAAGAATTTTATTTATGGAATTTTTAACAATCGAAGTAGCATTACAGCTTTCAGCTAAAGAATGTAATTCATCGACGTTTGTTGTGTTATCAATAGACATTTCTTCCCAATCATTAACATCAACAGATCTGGTCATAAATACACCATCTTGGTTATTATTTTTATTAGCGTAAGCGCGTTTTCTCGCGTTAAGTGGAAGCATAATATAATAAAGTATACAGAGATAAGTGAAAAGAACTCTTGTGACGCTTTCTTCGAAATGTCGAAGTAATGATTGTTCATGAACATGTATGATTGGGTAACATGATAAATTTTTGATCGCAGAGATCAAATATAAGGAACTTTTATTCCATGCCTTTCTTTGACCTTCCTCGATATACATATATCCACCGCCTGGTTTTAAAAAATTGCTATAAAAAATTTAATTTATTGATGAATTAAAAATTAATGACAGAAGAATTAATCCTTCATGATTTTATAATTGTAATCTGAAATAAAAACAGAAAAAAAAGTTGTATTGATAAAGTTGATAGCTTTGATAGAAATGACATTGAGTAAGCCTCCAAATGTCGGGACTTTATTTCCCCCTCCCCCCACAGAAATTTATAAGCGCACTAATGACTGATAATAAACAGACATTTTTATAAATAATCTTGAAATCGATGACAGAAGAACCACTCTTTAATACTTCTATTATTGTAATCTAAAATAAAACAGAAAAAAAAGTTATATTGATAAAGTTGATAGCTTCGATAGGATCGACATTGGGTACGCCCTCCAACTGTCGGAACTCTATTTACCATCCCACAGAAATTTATGAGCGCCATAACAATTCTGATGGCAGAAAGACTTTTTTATAAATAAATTAGAAATCCTTCACAGAAGAAATGCTTGCCAACATTGCGTCTAAAACTTAAAGCTATTGCGAAGTTATCAAAAATAAAACTGATGAAGTTCATAGCTTTTTTAAAAAAAAGTTATAGTTTTAGCCATTTCCTGCTGTTTTATTGGCTGAAATGATTGTGGGGCGTTAAATAATTACCTATGCTCTTTTTGTTTGTTTCAAATGATGGGCCTCCCCTATACTCCCCCGCTTAAATATTTCAACACCGATAATGTTTGATGGCTATCACTAAAACGTTTTGATAACTAAAAATGTAAACTGTTTTCATATTATTGTTTAAAAACATTGTTGTAATCGTTCTTCTGTCAGGGATTTGTAGAAAAATGTTTTTTGGGGTATAAAATTGGATTTAAAAAAGTGCAAAAAATTTATCAGGTTTAAGCTTGGTGGCACGTTAATTATTTTAGCTTTTATAGTTTTGCTCTGTTAGAAGGATCGGTAACGATACCCTGAATAAAACGGATAATTGATAAAAATAATAATACACTATTTCCGGAAATTATTGGTGCAAAAATAAAAATAGGTTAAGTGCAAAAATTAAAAATGGTTTGTTGCAAAATTTAAAATTGGTTTGGTGCACAGCCAAAAATGATATGGTGCATTTGTAAAAAAAATAATCAGTGCACTTGCAATATAAAATTAGTGCAAAAATCGAAGTAAATTTGATGCACTTTTTTTCTCTCTTACATCACAATTATTACCTTAATCTATGGACCAATTTATTTTCGAAGATGGGAGCGGCAACCTTTCCAATGGGCAAGGTGATTCGGTTGCTGTTTTGGCGATGGATGTAGATAACGAACAGTATCCCTTGAATGGAATAACCAATTTTTGCGAATACTTGGACTTGAAGCCACCAGAAAAACCAGTAAAAAAAAGTAAAGCCAAGATTTCAGAGGAAGTTATAACAACAGCAAGCGTAGAGCAGGCTGGAAACAACAAAAAATCTTATCGATCCTACAAGAGCGAAGATAAAACAAAGTTCTTCTTTCTCGTCTACGAAAAGCAGCTTAGTGTCCGCGCAGCCTGCAAAACCATCAAAATTCCTGCCAGCACTGGTCAAAACTGTTCTAAGAAGGGCGTGGAAAGTTTGGAAAGGGGAGAAGATCTGCCACAAACAAAGGACATCGGTACCGTTGGAAGACCTGCAAAACTTAGTCAGGATCATAAAGAGTATTTGATCAGTATAGTGGATGAAAAACCGGATCTAGTATTGGAAGAAATGGTGGAACAGATGAATTCTCAGTTCATGGACCTTGAAATTGGAAAATCTGCTTTACACAAATTCCTTACTGAGAAATGCCAAATTACACTCAAAAGGGCACATCTTTACTCCATAGAGCGAAATAACCATACTAAAATTGAAGAAAGATACAACTGGGTGAAGAAATGGCAAGAAACCGATATGGATTTCGAAAGCAATTGCGTCTTTATCGACGAAGCTGCATTTCACATCAATATGAAGCGCAACTACGCATGGTCGAGTAAAGGAGAATGGGCTATTGTAAAAATTCCCAAAACCAGAGCAAAAACTACGACGATCATCGGTGCCATATCTTCCATAGTTATCATCAACAACAAGGTAAAGCTTCCCAAAGTCACAGCACCATCCAAAAAAAGAAAAGCTACAATTGGTTTTGTACAAACGCAAACAGGTAAAGGGGGAACGGTTACTGGACACTAATTTAATTTTCTCGCAAGCACTTTAGATGTGATGGATCAGTTTGAAGTATTTAAGGGTCATTATCTGATTATGGATAATGCTCCTATTCACAAAAATCAAGATATTCAGTTGTATATTGAAGGTAGAGGATATAAATGCGTCTATCTTCCACCCTATTCACCAGAGCTGAATCCAATCGAACAGTTTTGGTCTGTAGTGAAGAGTAAGCTTAAAAGAGTGGCACTTTTAGATGAAGAAACGCTATCCAGTAGAATTTCTGATGCTTGCAACCAGGTAATGATTCAAGACTTAAAAGGGTTCTGTAGATACTCTGCTTCCAAATGGGATTAGTGTTTAGACAGAAAAGCTATATAATAAATTAACATTTGGTGCATCATGTGCATCAAATTTTTCGTAAAATGTATTGTGCAAGTGAGCCAATTATTTTTTTACAAATGCACCAAAACTTTTTTGGCTGTGCACCAAACCATTTTTAATTTTTGCACCAAACCATTTTTAATTTTTGCACCAAACCATTTTTAATTTTTGCACCTAACCTATTTTTATTTTTGCACCAATTATTTCCGGAAATAGTGTACTAGTTCGATAAAATAAATTGAGTTAAAATATAATGGGAAAATATAGTTCGTTGCAACACAATGCTAAAATTTAGCATCATGCTAGATAAATTGTCTGGGTGAAGTTTTGGGTTAAAGTCGAGAAATTTATATTTGAAAATCCGCATTGTAACACTGGTTAGCGATTGTGTTGCTTTATTAGTAGAAATATTGAGTTACATAGAGCAAAAATATAAATAAAGATTTGAATTTCAGTTCTTAAGTGAGCATTACGTTGTTTTGTATTGATTGTTGTAATCTAGCTTACCTACAGATATAACTCTGTCATCAATTCTTTCTTTCTTCTTTGATAACCTTTCTATAAATCATTATTGCATTACTCTTAAAATCAAATACATGCTGTTACACTCTATTTTACTACGCATTGATTACTCATCAATATATAGAAAACAATATTCATACATTTATTCCAGATAATACAATCCAATGATATGATCGCTCATCAATAACAAGATTCTCGAAGGTACCATGAGATGCTCGATCTTTAATTGACAATACGCCTATTGTATATTTGACAGGTTTCACTTAAATGATTGATTTTCAGCCAGCCCTGAATATGTATATAAAGAACCCTATTTATTGTATAATAAAGACATTAGTTTATTTTTGTAGTTTGATAATTTTACTTCGTCAAATTTCTGTTTTTTTATTCTTAATTCGTTGCTTTATCTCTCGAAATTCTCATGCCCCCGTTACATAAAATATCCATAATAGCATTGTTTTATATTTCTTAAAGCTGCAAGCACTGATACAGATAGCGAGCATTTATTAGCGACACGATAGATAAAAAGCAAGCTTGACACATTTGAGAGAAGCCATTATTTAGTATATAAACTACCAGTCTTTCCTAACGTTAAATATTTTATTTGTGTCAATGTATTTCCTAAAATAATTTACTCCTCAGTTTCCATGTACTTCGAAGTGACCATATACTTTTTAGTGTGAAAGTCGATCGGCTATCGGCAGGAGTTGTATAAAATGTTTAGTACCTCCATGTTGGGTTGGTTACTATCGGTAGACATTGCCATTCTGAAGAGCTGCTCTGACTTGACTTCGTTTTTATTTTAACTGTAGTAAAAATAGACATTACAGGAGAATAGTTTTACAGAAAAAAATAGATAAAAAACAAAAGGAATACAATTATACAGTGTCAAGCAAAACTGTTACAATGTTTTACAATTTCGTGGAGATTACGTTATTACGACCTCTTTTGCAAGACAAAACGCAGCATAAATTATATCATTCAATAACCTTGCTTAACAGCTATAAGCCGGTAGTTTTTGTTCTAAGATCGGAGCTTGAATTAGATAGGTTGTGCTATAAATGAAATCAAGCGGTGCATTGTAACAGTTTTGCACGGTTCAGTTTTTTTATGAACAAATGGATACCACAAGTTGGTACAAACTTATAAATTAGTGAAAACAAATTCCAAGTGTTCTTGTTTTACTTCCCTTCATATTACTTTAAGTTTCTTATATTTTTCCATAACATTTATTGAAACTCAGATATAATAATTATAAAATGCGCTCCATACAAGAGTCTCAAAGAAACAAGATCATTTCCATGCTCAATAGTGGTTCCACAATACGGCAGGTGGCTGATCAGGTCAGTGTAAGTACAGCGACAGTGTCACGTGTCGGAAAACGTCACTGTTTGGATCGGGAGAAGAGAAAGGGGGACGGCCAGAAGTTCTCACTGGCGCGGACAAGCGCTATTGTGTCCGTTTGGTGACCAAAGGTCGGGTGGACAGTGCTGCCAAGGTTAAGAAACATTTGGAAATCGACCATAGCAAGACAGTTAGTGTAGACACCATCAAACGTGCTCTTCAGGGTAGTGGTCTCGGGGCAATTCCTAAACCAAGCAAGCCATTACTTAATGCTCGCAATGTCAAGAAGAGATTGGAATGGTGTAAAGCTCATTGACATTGGACCTTAGAAGACTGGAAACGCGTGGTATGGTCAGATGAAACGAAAATCAACCGTTTCAACTCCGATGGCCGTGTTTGGGCGTGGGTTCGTGACGGTACTCATCTTCAACCGCAACATGTCAAGATGAGTGTCAAGCGTGGCGGTGGCAGCATTATGTTATGGAGCGCTATTACATACGCAGGAACTGGGTGGCTGTGTAAGATAGATGGAAACGTGGATAAGCATCTTTATAAAAACATTTTGGAAGATGAACAAAATGAAACGATCAACTATTTGTGTCGGGAGTTGAAGCTTGAACGTAGCCAAATTGTTTTCCAACATGACAATGACCCTAAGCATACCTCCAAATTAGTCAAAGCATACCTTCAGTCCCAAGATTATCAAGTTATGAATTGGCCGCCACAATCACCTGACCTCAATCCGATTGAAAATATGTGGCAACTATTAAAAATTAGATTGAACGAGTACGAAACACCGGTAAATGATATGCAAGAGCTATATGAACGGGTAACCGAAGTTTGGATGACGTCATAACGAAAGAAGAGTGTCAAAAGGTTATTGAAAGCATGCCAAAACGTATTGAACAGTGTATAAAAGCTAAAGGCTACTGGACGAAATATTAAACACAAGTTTCCAAATAAAAATCCAAGTTTCTTGAACCGTGCAAAACTGTTACAATGTACCGATTGATTTTAATTATAATAGAGCTTATCCATTTATAACTCCGATTTTTAAAATAAAATAATATTATTGTAGCTGAAAGGCCAGGCTTTTCAATGATATATTTTGTGTTTTATTTCTTAATCGGGGGTTTGCTTAGTAACGTAGAATCCGAAAAATTGTAAAACATTGTAACAGTTTTGCTTGACACTGTAAGTCTTGTCGATTTATTTGTATAAAAATTGATTAAGAGCCTTTGAGGCAGCCAGGCTAGCCCTGATATTTATAGATAATTGAAGATATAGTGGCTTGTGCATTTTGACAGCTCAGATCTATCGTAGTTTAATACAATGAACCATTCATTGCTATTATTGTTCGTCGTAAGATTGCTGTGCTTGATTTATGATTGTTCCTGAGCTTCCCTGGTCTCCCATTGGTCAGGGGCCTTCAGTGGTGTTAGAAAGTAGAAATTTCCCTAAAACCGGTCAAGTGTCCCCGACTGTCACGGACAGAAGGGACAGAACAGAACAGGAAGACTACTTGGCGACACAGGCGGGAGATTGGTTCGAATAAAATATATTTTATTCAGTAAGAGAGGGAGGGGGTTAGGACTAAGATCCAGAATAGCGTTTTTCTAATAAATAACTAGCATCTATTTATACTATTTCTTATACATGGGAAAAACTACGATGGGTTTAAATTATAAATTAACAAGGGATTTTACAGAACATGTATCATGAGCAGATTCTTGACAAGGATGAGTAATTGAGATTTGGCGAGTAGTAACAGGCTGGATTTAGTTGGCATTGAATAATATGATGGTTCAGGGAATATTTATGATTTGAAACGGGCGGGAAAACTGGATTAGGAATAAAAGTAATAGATGATCGGGAAAAGGTTTACTAAGGTTGAGTCAGACAGAAAGCGGGAGAAATATTGAGAGACAGATTAACGATATGTTTTACAAGGAGTTCGGTGGCGGGCAAGATATACTGATATGATTTTTGGTACAAGGTTTTACAGGGAGTTTGGTAGCGGACAAAATATACTGATATTAATTTCTAGAACAAGGTTTCACAAGGGTTAAAAATCAAGGCATAATCTAGGACATAATGAAATGAGTTCATGACACCGACCTTTTACCCGTGAAACATATTTCTTTTTATACACAGTAGCATTTATTCTGTGTTTTAGCACATTAACGATAAAAAATGTATTTGATACGTACAGTATTAGAACAGATACGAACATTTCCATACTGATACTTAATAACAACTACCATAGCTTGCAAACTACCTCATAAAAAAAAATGTATTGACATGAGTTGTCGTATTTGGGTACGATTCACTTAAGAATAAATAAGCAAATCGTTTAAATAAATAAAACTATGAAATCAAAACAACCTTTGATGTTGCATACCAGCATACACTTGTATACTGCTATACAACTTCTCCTACTACGAGTACATACTTCTATATTAAAGATTGCATGATTGGCCTAAACACGATATACGAATGACAGTTGGATACAGAATGCTATACCACTGAGTTACGATATCACCGATCGAGAAGAGAAGATTCTCAGATCAAATCAAGAATTATTAGAAAGAGAAACTTAATATTAATATTTCTCTCAATGGCTTAGCTACCCAGAGAGAGAATAGAACAGCTATTAATATAAATGGTTCATTTACTTATATATTGATATAGTTATACTGCTGATAAAGAGTATAAAGAAATAGTGTATGAATTAATGAATACTGTTGTGTTTTGAGGTAAGTAAATTATAAGGCAGTTTGTGAATAATTTGAGACTGTTTATAAGATGTCTTTATTATGAAATAAAATGAACAAGTATTTATATAAAAAAGACTATCTGCTGTGCCACTATCTTTAGTGTATCTTTGAAGTTGTTATCATTTTCCCAGTGTGTATCCTGTTACCTTTAACTGCTTATTTTGTAAATATGTAACACTTGGAACTACTGTCACCTTAGACACATTGTACTTCCATCTCTTTAGTAAGCCTTAATTACTGTGTTCTTGTAACCTTGTGATATGATAGTACTAACTATCTAAAATGGGTAATTGATTCCTTAATCATTCTTAATGTATTGATGTCATAGATATGGATTTATATAATGTAGCAATACTATAGCAGATCACCACAGATACCTACCGTCTACAACCAAATATACAAATAACGATAAGACATTTTATATTTGGGATCGTATTTTATTCATTACAAAGATAATAAATAAATGATCAACTATAATGTTCTACTGCCAATTATACTTGACAAACAAGTATGCATCTTTTACAGTAACCGTTGCATGATCTGATAAATATGTGTCTAGTAACACTAAAGATTTATTAGAGTACTCATGCTCCCGATCTGTTGATATGGGACAACATTAACTGGAAACAATTCTAACGAGTAGTATTCATTTAACCCAAGGCGGGAAACAAAGTATAGATCTATTTCAAAACCAGAAAGGTTGACTCATCATTAAAACTCAGGAGAGTTGTGCAATATAAAAAGGATCAATTATTTTCATAGCAGCAGAGTTCTTTTAGTCTATTTTTACCTCGAATAAAGATATACTTTTATCTCATTACTTTTCTATTGTAATATTTTGTCAAATACCACATAGCTCAATAGACTTTTCATCTACAGGCTTATATAAAGTATCATGATACTGAATATACGTCTGTAACATTTGGTGTTTGACCTTTAACCATTGAATTTGGTCATTGTATACCTCAAGAGCCACAGCTCTAAAACCACAATTTCCGTCAGCTCCAACGTTATGAATCGCAGCAATTACATTTTTGGGGCTGATATAAATCCAATTAAAGGCCACATCCTTTTTAGAGTTGCGGTAGGTAATAACGCTAAATAATATATAAATAAGTAGGTATAAGGCAAAATAAATTGTATTGTGTTAATAGGAATATGCAACTCTTTACCTATCATAATGCGATACTGATTTTTCAGTTTTAATATCGCTACCAGAAGAGGAGGGATCTTCGCGAACAAACATATTAAGTTTTCTTTTCTTTTGTTGAAGATCAATTTCTTTTTCTTCAAGGAACAGTTCTATTCTCTTTCTCTCAAATTCTTCATTTTCTTTTTCTTTCTTTTCTTTCTTTTTTATCTCTTTGTTTTGACGCTCTTCAAACAACTCTGATGCAATCTTGAGCCTTTCAGTGCTACTTTTGACGCCACGCTTTGACTTACGCCCCTTTCTGTTTGTATTTACGGAAGGCGGCTACAGCTCATCCATTTTGATTTCGGGTTCTTTTATATCCAAATCAGCCTTTTCCAACACTTTGATGGCATCGCTGATTTCTTGCTGTGTTTCCAACGAGTTTATTTTGGTAAACATACCATGCAATAGTTTCTCAACACGGAGCATCATTCGTTCTCTGTTGTTCTTTGGCTCGTCTTCTGCATGTTCTACAAAAATAAACATTAGCTTCCGATTTTTTCTTATTAGTAGCTATAATAATAAATACCTTTAGTTGACGAAGGCATAGAGTTTTCTCCACATGTTCCGTTTTTATCGTCATTATCACTTTCATCAAGATACTCGTTGATGTTTCTTTTTTCGTCGTCAATGTTGTGATCGAGCTTATACACAGATATAACTCTATCATCAATTCTTTCTTTCTTCTTTGATAACCTTTCTATATGTTGAGGATGTCATAGATTATAATAAAGGAATCATCATATTACATAATAATGGTTGATCAAGTATTGATATTCATGGCTTACGCATTGCCCCACTTGTTATCATCAGAACCGTTGGTGTCTGTGCACAAGGTGATTCACCTTGTGACGAGTAAAATATTCTAAGACCATAAAAGTATAATACAATCCCATAGGCGGAATATTCGGTTACTGAATATTACACGCACTAAACTTTCTCTTTGGCATTTACGTAATGTCATCTGCGGAGATGAATTTAGATTCTCACGTACTTTGTCTTTACTTTGTAAGGCAGGAATTACTTCATAACATATTTATTTAAGCAGATATTACGTATAGCATTATATCATGTTCCTCTAACGCGTCACATATATTATCCGAAAGCCATCTAATCATTTAGTATAAATACCTGTAGTTTTTGCTAGTAGAATTCCCTAATCTAAATTTTCTCGAAATAAAAGATATACACAGTTCTAACAGTATTTTCTTTTGTTACCCTAATTTACATTTTTTATCTCCATCCCAAACACTATAAATCATTATTGCATTACTCTTAAAATCAAATACATGCTATTACACTCTATTTACTACGCATTGATTACTCATCAATATATAGAAAACAATAGTCATACATTTATTCCAGATAATACAATCCAATGATATGATCGCTCGTCAATAACAAGATTCTCGAAGGTACCATGAGATGCTCGATCTTTAATTGACAATACGCCTATTGTACATTTGACAGGTTTCACTTAAATGATTGATATTCAGCCAGCCCTGAATATGTATATAAAGAACCCAATTTATTGTATAATAAAGACATTAGTTTATTTTTGCAGTTTGATAATTTTACTTCGTCAAATTTCTTTATTTTTATTCTTAATTCGTTGCTTTATCTCTCGAATTTCTCAATACTGCTATACAACTTCTCCTACTACGAGTACATACATCTATATTAAAGATTGCATGATTGGCATAATTAACAATATAAATGACAGATGGATATAGAATCATATCACTGCTGAGTTTATATCTTGATTGGAAGAAAGAAAACCCTCTCCTATCAAATCAAGAATATAAGAAAGAGAAATCAAATATTAATAGTTCTCTCAATGGATTAGCTACCCGTAGAGAGAAAAGAACAGCTATTATTATAAATGGTTCATTTACTTATATATTGACATAATTATACACCTTATTAAGTGTATAACAGAAATAGTGTATGGATTAATGGATACCTACTTTCTACAACCAAATATATAAAGCTCGATAAGACATTCTATATTTGGGATCGTATTTA
>JAEPRD010000082.1:0-131644 GCA_016758985.1 Mucor saturninus
AATGCACCCATCCATACAGCCAAGGATATTGAAAGGTATATCATCCAGCGAGGTTACAGATGTGTTTACCTCCCACCATACTCCCCTGAGCTTAATCCTATTGAGCAATTCTGGCATGTGGTCAAGACCTTCCCTCTGGAAAAAAATGACCCGTTGGAAAATACGCTTTGCCCTCTCATGAAAGAAATGGACAGATTTTTTTTTTTTTTTTTTGGATATGCTTTCCCTATTGACAGTACGAAACACGATTGAATCTATTGAAACTTTGTTTAAAAAGAGGGGATTGGGTTCAGTTTGTTATCGATGATTTTGTGGCTTGGCTTTTTTTTTTTTTTTTTTCTCTCTCTCTCTCTTGGATATCTGTTACATGATAGACTAACGTATTTATAACCAATCTATATAGCCTTCATCAAGGCTTATGCTGCCTATCTCAAGCGTACTGGTAAGCTCGAGGTCCCCAAGTGGGTCGATCTTGTCAAGACCGGTACCTTCAAGGAACTCGCTCCTTATGATCCCGATTGGTATTTCATCCGTGCTGGTAAGTCATAAAGAAATGAGGTAATCAAACGAAGGCTGACAAAAACAAAATGTAGCTTCCGTTGCCCGTCACATCTACATCCGTAAGTCCGTTGGTGTTGGTGCTTTGAACAAGGTTCACGGTGGTACTTTCAACCGTGGTTCTCGTCCTTCTCACCACTGTAACGCTTCCGGTTCCGTCAACCGTAAGGTTCTTCAATCTTTGGAAAAGATTGGTGTCCTCCAACAAGACAAGAAGGGGTAAACTATTTAAAGGGTGTGTAAGGAAAAAAAAAATCATTCAACTTACCTTTTATTCTTTGTAGTGGCCGTAAGATCACTCAAGATGGTCAAAGAGATTTGGATCGTATCGCCATGACCCTTGCCGAAGAGTCTGACGAGGAGTAAATTATACTCTCTTTTGTTTATATAGTTTAGTATCTAAGACATTCTCTTTTATAAAACAATAAAAAGATTTGAAAAAATTTTATAAAAAAAATATGTATTTATTTTAAGCATTTGATGCAACATGATTCAATGCAGTTTGAGGTTCTGCCCTCTCCAACCATTGACTGCGAACAGCCAAGTCTAGCATCTAATACCGAATTCGTTAATTATTTTATATATCTATCAATCTAATACTGTACCTCAAATGCGAGACGGACTGTGATTCTGGCCTCAAGCGTAGAGGCGGTCAAGCTCTTACAGATAAGTTTGAGGTAAGGCTCACGATGACCCTTGTTACAATCAAGAAGATACTGAAAGGTCTTTCCTAAAGCCCATGCATCCGACGCAGCCGTATTGGGTCCACCCGCTGCTAACTCTGGAGACATGAACTAATTTAAAGAATTAGGGTAAGCTCTCTTAAAAAATGGGGATGAACTCACTGCTTCAGTTCCACTGCCTGGTGAGTCGGTTGGGTGTCCCGAAAATCCAAAATCGATTAATTTGATGTTACCATCTTTATCCATCATGATATTACAGCCCTTAATATCACCGTGAACCATAGCCAATGTGTTATTGATATAATCCAATCCTTCCATTGACTGATAAAAAGTTAGCATTTTCTTTTTTTTGTGTAAGTGTCTGAAATATACCTGAAGAAAGATGTGTACTAAAACATCGTTATGGATACCCGAGTGATATTTCATTTGGATGATGTCTGTAAGAGTATAAGGCATGTAATCCGTAAAGATAAAGACACGACCGTTGTAAATACGCAAATCACAAAGACGAGCAAGACGATCATGTTCTTGTCTCAACAAGCGAACTTCAGATCGAATTTCCGTCAACTTTCCATGATACGTAGGCTTGTGGAAATCAACCAAAACCGTCTTCATAGCGTAGAGGCGTCTTGTCGTATCGTTTCGAAATCTAGCCTTATGTACACCACCATTCATTCTACCCAAAAAAACATTTTGTTAGACATCCCCCCACTCAAAAAAAAAAAAAAAAAAAAAAAAATCGAATTTCAGCTTACCCTCCTCCCTCTGCATCCCTGTCAATGACATACACCTTGTTGGGATCCTCATAGCAAAAACTGTAATACTTGTTGTCTTTCATGATATCCAGGAGTGGTCCCAAATCACAAAGCATCTTGTAAGGGTTGTGCTCATATTCCTCTAATTCGTCACTGTTACGAGGACCCACGATGTTTTCAATCACAGTATTGAAATCGACGGGTTGTGTTTCCTCTTGTGCATCAAAGTATTCGCCGGACGCCTCTGAAGAGCTTGGATCGTTCAAATCTCTACGAACAAGCACCGGAATTTTTCCCCTTCTCGCCACTTCTCTCTGCATTCTTCTCCTGAACAATGCATTTTGTTCAAAAATAGCAAGGTCTTGAGCCGTATAATTTCTTTCGTCCATCGTCTCTTCGTCCTGATTCTCTGCATAGCCTTGCTCATCTTCCGTCAATCGTCTGGTTTCTTCTAATTGCACGTCCTCAGTGACATGCGTTTCCACCCTATTGTTTAACTGTAATGTTGCACGTTGCAATCCGACAGGCGTCCGATCAAAGGCTGGGACAACAATCTCCGTCACTTGCTCGGGTTGCAAACCATCGACTACTTCATTATCTTCTTCGTTAGAAGTACGACCATAGGTAAGCTCTTCATCCTCGTCTACCACCTCCAGTTCGTCAGAAAAATCGGAAGAGTGAGTTGAGGTCACTTGGCCTTCTTCTCGGACAGTGACTACTTGGAAATCTTGAACTTGTTCAGTAGGGATAGGATCCAAAGTGGTTGGGACACTTGCAAACAGGTTACGCACTCGTGGAATCACTTGTTCTGTAACATGGACACACGTGGGGACAACTACTTCTTGGACATGAGAAAGGGAGTGTGTTTCATCATTGAGCGTGGGAACAGGATGAACGCTCGTTGTTTGGCTGAATGAACCACTGGCAATGGTAATCTCGCTGACACGTCTAGATGTCTCGTCTTCCAAAATAACAGAAGATTGGGTTGGAGTAGCTACTTCTTGAGTTGTTTCCAGAGTATCATCTTGTGGTTCTTCTGAAATAAGGGCCGCGTCCAACGTTTGTATGGGACTAGTTAACGTGAGTTCATTACTAGCACGTCTAGCATTTTCACCTTCCAAGAGTACAGAAGATTGAGTTGCAGTTACTTTTTGAGTTGTTTCCAGAGTATCGTCTTGTGTTTCCTCTGAAATAAGAGTGGCGTCCAATGCGTGGGTGGAGCTACTATTCACCACGGGTTCATCGTGAACGCGTCTAACACTCTCCCCTTCCAATAAAACAGAAGATTGAGTTGGTGTGTTGATTTGACTTGTACTTCTTTCAGGATCGATGATGGTGGAGG
This sequence comes from Mucor saturninus, assembly GCA_016758985.1. Lineage (NCBI taxonomy): Eukaryota > Fungi > Mucoromycota > Mucoromycetes > Mucorales > Mucoraceae > Mucor > Mucor saturninus. The sequence goes on from JAEPRD010000082.1 coordinate 3,339, forward strand.
TACAAGAGAAAGTGAGCTCTGTTGTCCGAGTGAATGGAAGCAAATCGGTTGCTGTAGTAGGAGATGCATACGTACGATTTCCATAATTACTGGGCTCCTCAACAGGTTGTTCCAAGAGTCCGAGGTACTTGGTTCGGGTAGCCATGATCAGATGGTACGCATCCAACGCCAGTTCCTTGCAAGGGATGCATTTGGCAAGAAAATTCTTGGCACGGTGAAGAGCAATACGTGGAATAGAGAGGTTTTGACGATGGTTCGTTTCGGGAACGGTGATTTTACTTTGGATGATTGTATCTCGATTAGCACGAAGGAAGATCATGTTGATTGAAATATATAAAAGAGAAAGTGGATGGGAAGAGTGATATAGAAAAGTTGTTGGAAAGAAGAAGAAATGGGTGAAATGGTAGCTTTTTATATATACTTGAGGCTATGTGTCTTTCTATTGTATGAGTATCATTGTAATAAATGAATATAATACCATAGACTGTATGACCTTGTCTCATTTACGATGGAACTATAATCGCCACAACTTTTTTTTTTCTTTTAAAAAGTACACTGGTGGATGATTATCTGGTCGCTTTTTTTTTTTTTTTTTTTTTTTTTGGTAGTTTGTTAAATGACTTTATTATGGTCCGAAGTACACACCTGCATAATAATAAATCTCTATAATATATAGAAAAAATGAATGGACAAGGAACAATAGCAAGCATAAAGAAATAATTAATTCTCTAAATGAGCCAATTCATTATATTCCCAAATAAAAAAGACAATTTATTTATTTTTATTAATTTGCAATCAGTGGATGTCAATAAGAAACAGTTAATCATTATCTGCCAATGAATTTTATTTTTTTAACCCTGTTTAATGGTTGTCTTTATTAAATTACAATGCCCTACTGATGGGAAAGCAGAACAATAAGGAAGTGAAAGGCGTTAAGACAACCTAATTCGTTTTTTTTTTCTATTGCATCTCACATTTATTTTATTATTACATGGAAATGATAAAACATAATTTATTGAATGCTTTGAAAATCGGGAGGATTTTTTATTTATTACAATGTGCGTTTTGTGGATCAGTCTCTAAAAAAAAGTAAATCATCCCGCTTCTTATTTAAGTAAAATCAAAATACAAGCCGTACAATTAGGTTCCTACTTTTAATAGTCGCACTTTTGTATGGTCTTTGTATAACGCTACCATGTTACATTGATATTAAATTTTAAAATCGTGATGTATTTAAGTTTAATTGAATTATTACTACAAGTCTAATTTATTAAATGGTGTAATATTTTAAAAAGTTTATGTAAAAAAAAAAAAAAAAAAAAGTCCAATTCTTTTCTTTTTTTTATCTAGGAACATAAGGACCTGTGGTATTCATGTATTCACACAAGTTATCTGCGTTTGCTCTAGGCAGTCCCATATTGGAGAATTCCTAAAAAATATTTACATATAAAAATTTAGAAAACCCCCCCAACCATCTCACCAAAGGAGAGTACTTACGGTAACAACATCCTCCATCGTGGGTCTATTGTCTTTTTCAAAATGCACCATTCTTTCAGTCAGATCAACCAATTGAAAATCATAACCCAAGTTAATCTCAAGCATATCATGAAACGTTTTTCCCAAGGCAAAAACATCCGACGCTGTACTATTTAAACCGTAACGATCATTGAGTTCTGGCGCCATGTACTATTTAAATATAAGTATTATGTGTGCCCTGTTTGTTGCTCTTAAAAACTTACCCCAGGAGTTCCACGAGGACCGATAATGTCGCGTAGATCATTCTTACCAGCAAAACCGAAATCGATCACCTTAATTTTACCTGTTTGCGTAATCATGATATTGTCTCCCTTGATATCACCATGGAAAAGTCCCAATCTTTCATGTAAAAATTGAATACCTTTACTTGCCTGTTTAACAAATAACAATTTTTTTTTTTAGAATGTCATAGATACTTTATCTTTTTCTCTCTTTTACCTCAAAACTAATGTAGACAAGCGCTTCTTGATGCACACCTCCCTCCACTCTCTTCGATTCAAAAAAATCTCGCACAGTCATCTTCATCCAATCAATAAAGATAAAGACTTGTTCACCGTACAAACAAATGTCTCGGAGAGAAGCTACATTTTCATGACGACCGTTGTTTAAAACATGAACTTCCTGTAACGCTTGAAACGTATAGCCTGCACAGGTAGTATGGTATCGGTAATTCGTAAGAATAGACTTCATGGCAAATTCTTGATTTGTTCCCAAATGTCTTACTTTTCTCACACCACCATGCAATCTATATTTATAAAGTAACAGTTTAGTATGAAATCATAATTAATTTTTAAAAAAAACAAAACAAAAAAAACGTTACCCATGCCCATGAAGTTCAAAGAACTCATATTTTGAAAGAGGATCATAAAAAAACTCATCCGAGACCTCACGTTGAAGTGTTCTGAAGAGATCAAAAAAGAAGGAACCAAAGGTAATCACGGTTTGTAATAAAGTATCGCATTGTTCAGTCAATACAGTACGGTCATAATCACCCAAGAGGGTCTTTAGTATCATGGCACTTTCAGGTAAAGCTGCACTCATCCTAGCTGCTTCTACCTCCCCTGTGGGCTGGACAAACGCTTGTTCTCTTCTTGACGTAACCGCTCTTTCTGCCTCTGCCTCTGCCTCTGCCTCATCCTCTGCTAATGCTACTGCTGCTGCTGCTGTTATCATATCTGCCATGGCAGGTGGAAGCACTGCATTTCTTCGTCGATTTCCTGTTGCAACACGAGGTGGAGTCACAATTAATCTCTCTCGGTTGGCTGTTGGGGTCCTGACAACATCCGCTGCTCTTGCTGGAACCACTAAAGGCTCTCCGGGTCCTCTCTGTGCTCTCTCTTGTTGTGGTATGGGTCGAACAGGAACGGGCTCAACTAACGTGACTTGGGCAGCCGCTGGTCTGATTTGATCAGCCTGGGGTCGAGATGGTTGAAATCCTTGTTGCATAATGGGTCTTACTCTGTCCATTGTAATTCCTTGATGAGGAGGTGCGGGTAGGATCAATGTAGGTCTTGTTTGGTGTTGTGGTGGTGGTGGTGGGGGTCTTCCTTGGTGATGAACAGGTCCTGCTCTAGGAGCTTGTGGTAATCCTTGGGCAGGTGGTGGTCTCATTTGGTTAACCATAGCTCCTCCTTGGGCGGTGGGTGGTCTTCCCTGAGCAATGGGTTGTCCTCCTTGGGGATGAGGTGGTCTTACTTGGTTAGCCATAGCTCCTCCTTGGGCGATGGGTGGTCTTACTTGGTTAGCCATAGGTTCTCCCCGGGCAGTGGGTGGTCTTCCCTGGGGAGGTGGTGGTGGTGGTCTTACTTGATTAAGTGCAGGTCCTCTCTGAAGATGGGGTGGTCTGATTTGGTTAAGCATAGGACCTCCTTGTGGAGCTGGTGGTCTTCCTTGGGGTGGCACTTGACCTCCATGGGGAGCCTGAGGCTGTTGTTGTTGTTGTGGATGAACAAGAAGTTGTTGTTGTGGCAAGTGATTTCCACTCACATCATCCAAAAAAGGCTGAGTTGAGGCCCAAGTCCGAATGGATGTGGAGCTTCCACCAGACATGGAGACGGTGTCGACGGAGAGAGGACTTACCATGGCAGGGGTATCGGGAACGTATTCGATGGTATTGGGTGCATGATAGCGGACCTCTCTTGTTGAATGATGTCTTGATCGGACCGCTTTAAAGGTCTGATAGATGTCAATGATGATGTCCTTACAGGGAATGCATTTGAGGACCAGATCTTTTGCACGCAAAAGAAAGATATGACGGATAGAAAGGTGTTGGAAATGCGAGGTTTCTAGACTGGTGATTCTACCTTGGGAGACAGAAGTACGATGAGAAAAGAGATAATTCATATCTGTGTGTATGGGATGTAAGAGAGAAAGGGGAAGGGATAACGTATTTATAAATATTAAAATGTGGATCTTTATGGTCTGTATCATTGTCATGCTCATTATACGAGGGCACTTTCTTCTTTTCTGAAGGTATATAATTTTTTTTTTTTTTATTGTTGTTTATTGTAATTTTTTTTAGATTTTTTTTTTTTTTTTTTTTTTTTTTTTTTTTTGCTTCTTTTAAGTTTTGGTTTAGACAGGCGGTAATCTGTCATATGTACTGATGGAGGGTGAAGGTCTTGCATTGGCAGAAAGAGGAGGTAAGATCATCATGTCTTTTCGACCGGCATCCAATGAATTGACCGATGATGTTTCGTTGTTCCATAAAAAAGCAGTTAAAGGTCTGGCCAGAATGGATCGATCGTCATGATGATACCATGGTGATTCCATCGGTGTTGCTATCGTGGCGGATGTGGCAGCGGAAGAAGTAGAAGAGGATAAAGATGGCTTTTGTTGGTATTTGGTGGTCATATTATTATAAACAGGCGGTGTCATGATTGTTGTTGTTGTCGCTTTGGTTGATGTTGTCGTTGATGATGTGTTATATGTTTGCTGTAATTTTTTTTTTTTTTTTTTTTTTTTGTCAAGAAAACGAAATAAGAATAAATGCGGGTTTATTTTGAAGAAAAAAGGGGACAAAGAAACTCACTCTTGTATTTCCATGAGCCAAATCATTGTAAATCATGTAAGTGATATACGTATGCAAGGCATTTTGTTTGACTTTTGGGTTTTGTTTCTTTTTTGAGGGGGTTAATAAATCTGGAAATATATATAAGGGGAGGGTTTAACTTACCATGGAATGATACTGCCTTGAGAAACTGTTATCAGGATACTCCTAAGGTTAAAAAATGTGGATTTTTAGCTCCAAAAAAAAAAAAAAAAAAAAAATCTAAGCTTGTGTCTTTTTCATGTAAGAATTAACCTTTGTCTTCTGCCACGTGTCTACTTTGTAATGAGAAGTGTTAGTAGGAGCAGGTGAAGGTGGGCTTGTACGTATTCGTTTGTTGTTTTGTTTAAGGTAATATCTTCCGTTAGGATAAGCCTCACGATCCATTGATCGCTGGTGAGAATGTCTCTTCTTTCTTTCCATCTTTAAATCATTACCATCCACTACTTTGGCTGCTGCCATCAAAAGCATGATTGGATCGGTTTTTGATGTTGGTGCGACATGCACTAAAAAAAACACACACACATGAGAAAAACTGCCTCCCCCTTTCTTTTTGACAACAAACCTTTTTTCTCTTCTACTACAATCTATCAAAAAGGAGAGTGAACATCACATGGATAATGACAAAAAAAAAATAGTAAATCTCTTACGGGCTGATCAACTACTGTTTCTTCCTTCATATTCTACAATGTTAAACAAAAAGGTTATTATCATCTGACTTTAAATCCCCTTCTAACTTTTTTTATTATTTTTTTGCGCACCCCCCCCCCTCTTTTTTTTTGCCCAATGTTGTTATATAGCCTATCAAACCTTTTTCGGCTCCAAGTCATGATTTTTGGGTAAAGAAGGCTCATGATTAGCCAGGGAAATTAAAATACAGCTTGCCTCACAATCTATCTTATCCAAAGAAGCATAATCCAATAATCGATGAGCTATATCGGTGGAGGCTGCCTTCAATGCAGAATGCAATAAAAGGCTATTGTCTCTTTCGGCTGAAGAGCGAGGTTGGATTTTATGTTGAAACATGCTAAGAGATGAACTCATTCTCTCTTGTTGTCAAAAAAAAAAAAAATTAAGGGGAATAGGCTCGTTGCTGTTGTGCTGGTTGCTGGTTGTCTTGGTTACCACAAACAAACAAAAAAGAACTTTGTTTAAAGCGTCGTATGCGAAAGAAGAAAAAGAAAGAAACAAAAAGGAAAAAAAGAGTTGTGCAAAAAAAAAAAAAAAAAAAAAAATGATAAAAAAGAAAGAGGTGTCTGCAAACAAAAAACCATCTTTTTACAGTGCGTCCCACCCCCAAATGCTTTTTTAGAACTCAGTATGCATCTGTTCACTACTGATCTCTTTTGCATGTTTAAAGCCAATCATATATTTTTATGTGACGTCAGTTAAACTTTTTTTTGCTTAATTGATATTTCTTCATATATCGTTTTTTTATTTTTTCTCATTCATTATTTATTTAAACCAATGTCGAATCCGGTAGTTTTGGACGAAGATACCTACACAGAGGCCATCAGCCTCATTATCGAACGAGACTTCTTTCCAAACTTGGCAAGACTACGAGCCCAACAAAATTATTTAGAAGCTCAAGCAACAGGTTCTTTAGTTGATTTACAGCAAGCAGGAAAAGAGCTACACGACCTGAAGCATCCCAGAACTTGTAATTTTTCTCTTTTTTTTTTGGGGGGTTTCTCCACTAAACTTTTTTTTTTTTTTTCATTTTTCACTTATTAAAAAGCTCAGCTCAATGACGATGTCCAAGGTGTCAACTATTACAAAGAAAACGAACAAAAGATCGAAAACAGAGTCAATTTGAATCTATCCCTCGATCAGTTCCAAACACTTTACACCAGGTAAACTTTTTTTTCTTTCTATAAAAAGGGGGAGCCGTACCAGCAAGCTAACAAACGTCGAAAACAAAACAAAAAAACCTAGTGAAGATAATGCTTCATTTACCGATTTGCTAGAGAAAGCAAACATCAAGACAAAACAACAAAACAAGTGGTTCTTTGACCGTGAATCGAAGCAATTACGCATCACCGATCAACCTCATGATCAAAGTCCTATCCAACTCATTGAAATGAACGAAAAAGCACCTTCAGGATGGAAATATAAGGCAAGGAACGCTCTCATGTATTTCCCAGAAGGTAAAAGTCAATCCTGGGTCAACGATAACGACGGTCGATCAAAACCTAAAGCAATCGCACACGAGAATACCCACGTCATTAGCACAGTCGAGGTAAAATTTTAAAAAAAAGGCTATAGCATCATCCCCCCCCCCTCGCACACACCCAACCATTTCTCATTCTCTGTCTGTATGTTGTATGTGTGTGTCTATATATGTAGACAAAGAAAGCGTTAAATATATTGGCACCGTCCGATAGAGCGGCAGCCAAAGGATCACTGACACCGTGGAATCAATTAAATGGACTGAATGATAGTTCATCCTCACCGGGAGTCAGAGGATACAATCTAGTCGAATCAACACCCACACTTAGTCCATCCAGAGTGGGAACACCTCAAATGACTTGGGGTTCCATTGAAGGCACCCCTTTATTACTACCTGGATCAGAAACTCCAGGTCCTCAATTTTCTTTACCGCAAGTTTCCAAGAGAGAACAATTAGGTATGCGATTATCAGAGAAAGCATCCAAGGCATATCGAAAAAAGACAAGTGAGCAACAACGAAATATACGAGGAACACCGCGTTCAGGGTAAAAAAAAAAAAACTCCCTTCTTTTTTCTGTTGCGTGCGTAAAAAAAAAAAAAATACTCACGACGCGTTTCATTAGGGCTGGTATGTTTTCACCTGCAGCACAGCATTTGCTTCGTAAAAGTCATAACACACCACGAGCAGAATCAGGATTTGGGGATGCTTTACGATCCTCCTATGGTGCTTCTCCTTTAGGTCTACATGCCGCCAGTCGATCCATCCGACGACCTGGTGCTACGCCTACTCCCATCCCATTATTTCGTGCTGGCGCAAGTCCTGCCGTGTTGAAAAAGAAACAAGAATAAATAAAAAAAAAATAAAAAAGTGTGTATATCTTTTTGTTATATGTATGCATATAAAAAGTTTTTTTATGTATGTTGTTTTTTTTACTCGTCTTTATCAGAATCAGATTCAGTGACATAATCTGCTTCGTCTTCAGAAGAAGAATCCGAATCTGAATCACCATTTTCTTCTTTTTTATCTTTACTTCCACCAGCTAAAGCAGTAGCAAAACCTTGTTCGCGCATCATCTTCATCTGTCCAGCAATGGAATCTTCCTCAGGCTCAGAGATACTGTCATCCACAGGCTCTTCCTCAGGAAGTTCCGATGGGTCTTGGACCTTGAGCTTAATATCTTGAAGAATATCTGTACCGGTATAAGTATCTGATTTAACATAGAGAGAGAAAGTGTACACGCCAGGTTTGGGTGGACCAGGGAAAGGAATCTTGACAGTTTGTTCATCCACAATATCCGTGACCTTTTTATGAGGAACTAAAATACGGTTCACCTTGGGGTCACCCAAGAAAATCCACCAACAGGGCTTCTTTTCTCCGGGATAATAAGGTGTATGAGCCATAGGCAATGTCTTTGCATCCTTGTTCTTTTTATCCTCTTCGGCTTGAGAAGAAACAATCGCTTCATCCTCTTCTTCCTCTTCTTCCTCTTCATGATCCACCTTGGCCACCTCTTGAGTCGTTTCAACACTAGTCACTTGTCCGTTTTGCAACTTGAGGATAAAAGTAATGATGGCACCTGTTGTGATAATCTTGTCACCAATGACCTTGAACACAGCCTTCTTGACAGATAATTTGGGAATACGATGAGCGACTTCCATGACATCGAGATATTCGGTATCGGAAAGAGGCTTTAATAATTGTTTGCGTTCGACTTCAGACATGTCACAAAGTTGTTGGACGGTACTGACATGGACCTTCTTACTGCGGTAATACTTGCGCAAGAGAGCGTTCGTGATGTGGGGTAATTGCTTAATGCTGGCTTCACCTGGATAGGTAGCTTGTAAAAGATGTTGTTGTAATTCCATTAAAGCGCAGGTAGAACTTAACCATTGCTTGACAGTAGCAATCTGCATAAGACCTTGCAAGATATGAATGGATTTATCCACAATGAACTTTTGATCCTTCAAGAGTGCGTTAGAACCCTTGGCAGCTACATCGATACGAAGGAAATGAGCATATAAAAGTGTGCGAGCTTTACGACGGTAGCCAGGAACACTGGCATCTAAACGATCAAATTTCTCTCCCAATCGATTTTCTAATTCTTCTGCAATACTATTGTTGATCAATGTCAATTCCTTTTCCTCACTACCCGAACGAACGTCGGTAGATTCTTTGAATTCATGTGCACCCGATAAAACATGGACGATTTCTAATTTTTTTTTTTTTTTTTTATAAGCGTTATTTTATAAATATCTTTGTATAGTAGTCTCCCACCGCCCGTGCAGCCCCTCCTTAACCTTAATTGACAAGTGTAAGTTACCTTTAAATCCATCATTTTCCTTTAATCCCTTGACGAAAACACCCATGGTCTTGTTCAAAATCTTATCCTTGGTAAGACGACGCGACTTGTACCACCATTGAGCCTACCAATGGGTTTGCTTCAGTATATTGTTTTTGTTTTTGCACATATAAAAAGACTTACAATAAAATAGGGTAAACCTAAACCGAAAGCAAGAGCGTAGAAACTCAAGACAAAGAAACCGTTACCTTCAACAAGGCCCTTGGGAAGTGCAACACCCATTGTAAAGGATTGCTTACCATCGGGGTGACCGAATTCCTCAAAGTTCTTACGTGTATCATCATCTGTCAATCTATTAATGGAGGTAGTTTAGCTTTAGAGATCCCAGGGCGCGCGAGGTGGGAAGGGAACTTACACTTTGTAGGCCTTGGTGATGTCAATGAAACGTTCTTCAGATTCCTTTTCAGTACCCGCCTTTGCTTTATCGGGATGATAAACAAGTGATAATTTCTTAAATGTCTTTTTGATATCTGCAAGAGGTGTACCCTATTTGGTTTTTTTTTAGGGAAAAACCGCAACGAAAAACAAGATCTTTTTTTTATTACCTCAGAGATGCCTAAAATCTCATAGGGATCCCAATTAACGGATTTAACTTCAGCGTTGGCAACTTGCATAGTCAAAAGAACAACAGCTACCCAACCAATGACTAAGAAAAGGAACCTGCAAAAGAAAGAAAAAGAGAAAGGGGGGTTGTTCAGTGGGACGCGCGCAAAGTTACATGTATGAAAATTACTTTGGGCTGGTCAACAATTTCTTTGCTTGGCTAGGTTTAACCACACTGGCATGCTTTCGTTCCTTTTGACAAGTTTGACATTGACAAATGTCTTTGCTCTTACCACCTATTAAAACATGATGAGTTTTTCTTCATGAAAGATGATATAAAAACTTACTTCCTTTCTTGTATAAAGAATAAAAGGTTTGTCCTGTCACTGGTACAAGACATAGTGACAATACAGAAATGAGGAAATAATAAAAGTTAAAGCCTTGCTCATCGTACGTATACTGAGCCATTCTTGCTTTCTTTTTTTAATGAAAAATAAAAAAGGGAGGGGAACCTATATATTTTAAAAATGCGAGGGGAAAATCAATTTTTTATTTTTGGTCTTGTCAAGTTATCATTGGCTGATGCGAGGAACCTCATTCTCGTTCGTCATCTACACTTATATTTTTTCGACCCCCATTTTTAAAGCTCAGTTTTCCGCCAGCATTCTCTTCCCTTTCACGCAAAATAAACAGGCTCTATTGCTTTTCAGTGAAGGATTACAACACAAATCGCTCTGTTAATACATGTATGTATATACACATTTATTGTCTCCGTATTCGAGGCAAACGAGCTTTGAAAATAAAGCTGTTTAAATATGAAATTATGATTTCGATAGGGTCTCTGTGTTAAAGAATATATGAGGAATTTCATGACATATTTGTAGATGTCAAAATGATGCAAACTAATTCATCTCTTCACTTAAGTAAAGATAGACGACCACCCTCTTTGACGACGTATATACCTCATAGGACGCATTTCGATAAACTAACATTCGAAATGACTGTTATCAATAGCTTAACTTATAGCTCATAGATCACAACAGACAGACATCTTGCCCACCGTAATTTAGAAGTATAAAACTTATTACTCTTATTGTCTGTGCTAAACATAGTTTCTCAGCATCATTTAAAGCCAAGATGCATACGAGGAAACTGTCCAAGGTTGAAACGTCACCATCCGGTAACATTTTTTTTTTCTTTTTCATTTTAAATAGTAGAAATAACAATGTCGAACAGCATTGGTCAATTGTCAATCAAAGGAACGAGTCCTCCGACAAAGGTTTTAAACTGCAAGCGTCAATCTTGAAGCCCTATAAGAAAGTGTACCGGATTAGAGCCAGTATACATTTTTTTAAGCCACTTATTGAGAAAATTTATTTCTCGTCGTTGTGAGATAAGGAAACAATAATAATGCCGAGGATTCTTGGCTTTTTATAGTTTTTTTTTTAATTTTTTTTTTTAAGGACCCCCAGGTCAATTTACGACTGCTTTTACCGTTGTTTTTTTATTTTTTAAAAAGGAGTCCAAAGCTTCTATTAGAGAAATTCAAGTTGGTACTGGACAAGAGGCACCCTTTTACCCTGCAAAAAAAAAAGGTAACAGAGGAAATCTATTCATCTTTACTTTTTGATGCGTGATATCTCTTTACTAGGAAAATGTTTGTCTTTCTTTGGGGGGGGGGGGAAACGTGCTTTTCCTGCTGAAAAAAAAAAAGAATGGACTCCGTCAAAATAACCGGACTGCTTCACGGTAAAAAAAAAAAAATTTTTTTTTTTTTAACGACTTTTTCTAAAAAAAGATTTTTTTCATTTTTTTTTTTTTTTTTTTCTTTCTTCAAATATAGTTTTTATATTGCACTGATGAAAGCTTTGGTAAACGTTGAATTTAAGTAATTATCCCTCAACCCTTTCATTTGTCTTTATTTGTAAAAGAAATATCGACAAAACCAAAAAAAAAAAGCTGGAAGGTTTTGTTCGAGGTATGACGAAGAAAAGGCGATGTCTGAGCATGTTAGAAATCATATTCCTTTATTTTTTTTTTGGGAGACAGAGGGGAAATGCCATCAATGATCACGAAAAAAGGTAAAGAAATCACAAATATATACAAAAGCGTCTTCATTTTGGTTCAAAAAAAAAAAGAAAAAGAAAAAAAAAAGAGAGTTGACTTGATGATAAGTGTATTATTGACAAACATTCTGTGTTTCGTGATTCTTAAATCATACACCTGTTACAATTTCTCTAAGAAGCACTGATCTTTTCTCTTTTTTTTATTTTTTCTTTTTATTTTTACTGGTGAAACTCTTTATTTTTTTGGAAAACTTGTTTTATTAACTCACTTCTTCAGTAGGTTTGTAATTACATGTAATATGGCTTCTTTTCATTAAATAAATAATCTTTTTTTAAAAAAAAACATACATGCTTGTCTATTTTTCTTGTTAATTGTTCCTGGGGCCATCACCCAAAAAAAAGTGTACGTCATCAAATCAATTTTTTGTAATCTGTGGTAGTGAAAAAAAAAAAAAAAAAAAAAAAAAGGTGTCTCCCCCAACTGCCCATCACACACACCCACACGCCCCGGGGTTTCTATTTTGTTGTTTTTTTTATTTGGGATATTTAACACCACCCTTTTTTCTTTACAAAAAAAAAACTCCCTACTCTTTTTTTTTTAATTATGTCCACCACCGCCGCAGAAGCTTGGGAATACCCTGAACACAAACAATTTGAACGGTTCGATCTTTTTAAATGTTTAATTATCCAGTACATGAACGCATGGAATTAACATGTTTCTATTCATCCATCTAGTGTCCCTACATTGGACCAAGTCGATCCCTCTGACAGCAAAGGTAATAAACAAACAAAAAAGTTAACTCATGGGGGGACCCCCTTGCTAATACATTAATTAGCCATCTATGCTGCACGTAACCAAAAGATTCGTGACGACTGGGTCAAGGTTATGGAAGCTCGTTTGATCAAGGAAAAGTTGGACGAATGTTACAGAACTGAAGGTGTCAACCATTGTAAGTTTTGATATCTGTATAAAAGAGAGAGAGAGAGAGAAATAATATTGACATTCCCCCCAAAAAGACAACTCTTGTCGTCATTTAGCTGACATGTACTTCAGCACCATCAAGACACACAGAGTAGAAGGTTTCCGTAAGAGAGCATAAATGGACACACGAGAATACGAAACATCACACTTCACATAAACACGTACATACAATATCTCTCTTTATTGAAATAATAAAACCGTTTTTTTTTTCTTATATTTTTAAATGGCTTCGACCAACTTGTAATGATCTAGCGAACAGACAGATTTTCCACTTCTTTTGGCAGTATATTTACGATTCTTTTGACAGCCACTGACCTCACATTTCTTTACTTGTCCGGGTGGTGTTGATTTTTTGCTACTAGACACAATCAGTAAACTTTCCCCCGTTTTATATGTAAAAAAGAGGCTTACATTGATTCGCCAAATATCTGTTGGAGTGTAAATACAGTGGGTATACAAAGTTGGCTTCCCTTTGAAGTATGGATATAACGTAAACGGTTAGGATCCTCTGATTTCATCAATTTCTCATTGGCCGTCGTTCCTTTATCATCCCCATCATCAATAATACGTTTACTCTTGGAAGCTTGCTTTTTTAATAATCGGTTGATCGTATCCGCTTTGTCCTTTTCCGCTCGTTGAATACTTTGATTCTTTCTTCTTCTGGCCACTTCGGATTTCTTTAACTGTTCCTCTTCTTCTGTTAAAAGCTTCTTTTTGCCAGTATCTATCAATTAGGAGAGACTTAGTCCCCATATCACATAAATAATGTTCTCTTTACCCATTGGTAACTCCAAAAATTCTTCAGGTATCTCTTGATACACTTTAGCCCGTTGTCGCTTGGTCATCGGTCGATTCTGCACAATTTCCGCATCATCATCAGAGAACCCTTCTTCCTCACTCTCTTGTTCAACTATGCTCAAAAAAATGAATATACATTTGCACCTATACTATCTCATCTATTTTTACCTGGCTTCTTTCGTTTGTTTGGATTACGGCTAACAGGTTTACGAGAAGTGAATTGTTCGTCATCCTCTTCTTCGTCGTCCTCTTCTTCGTCTTCGGCCTGAATTACCCTTTCTCCCCCCTCCTCCTCCTCCTCTTCTTCGTCATCCTCCTGTTCAGATAAGGACTCCATGCCGTCATTGTTGTCCATGATATCGTGAATAACAGGTTGATCTTCAATTTCATCCTCTTCACTAAATATTTCCTGCTCGCCCGTCTCCATGTCCTCCAATTCGGAGCTGTCCATTTCGTCTTCTTCAGAAGAAATGGGTGAAGGTGATAAAGGTCGGGATACAGCAGCGGCTGCCACAGCGGCGGCTCTTCTTGTAGGTCTCATCGTGTCAACAATTATATAAAGAAAAAAGAATTAAAAAAAAAAAAAAAAAAAAGGGTGTGACGCTTATCGTTTTTTTTTTATTATTATTTGAAATACACGCGCGTTTATATACATATATAAAGGGCAGGACTATCTTTTTCCTTTTTTTTTTTTCTTCTTTTTTTCACCGCAACAAGAGACATGAATTTCAGCTTCGAAGGGAATTATAAACCAAGACGTAATATTAACTTGGGAGGTGTCAAATCGGTCGACGATAAACGTGCGTTAATGGCCAAGGCTCAAGCTGAACGTAAAGCCAGAGAACAAGACCGTTTAAAACTCAAAAGTGCACAGCAAATTCAGGTTAATATCTTAAACCTGTCTTTATGATATACACTCACAACTTTTTTTTTTTCTGTAGAACTTCTTTAGAGGACGTAAACAAGCTTCCATCATTCGACACGAACAACGAAAAGAATTCGAACAGTTGCTTGTACAAACTCAAAACGAAACATGCCTAGACCGAAAGAAAAAATCCATTACCACCATGGCCAGACAACTCTTATTATTTTATCAACCCACATCCGGGGACGCACCCTACCTCGACGGGTTTATCGGGCTGCTATTATCACCCGTATCAAACACAACCAGTCTCTTGACCGATATGTTTACCACACAGGATAAAGAGACTCTCGACTCCTGGATTTGGATTGCCTGCTTACTAATTAAAAAGGTGCTTTTACAAAGCATCAAGAGGTACAAAGCAAAATAGAAATCAAAAATAGGTTGCAAACTCACTCTTTTTTCAAAAAAAAAAGTCATGCGCCTGCGTGTCAATTGCTCTCTCTGTTAATAGACCCGATGACGTACCCACAACATCAGAACGATAGAAACCGTATGCGACTTGTAACTTTTGCATTATTCAACACGGATTTACTCCGCCAGATAAAAGACGTCGTCATGCTGCATACAACCATGGAAAAGGGACCGCTCGAAAACATTGTATTCCAATTAGCCACTCTATCACCGCCGTATGATTACCCTACCTCTTTACTTGTCCAAACTTATGGAAAGAACAAGAAAATCACCCAGTACCTCACAAGGCCTCTCTTGGTGCGCATGCTCACCCTCGAATTATTGACACAACCTTTCTTACTTGATCACCTATCCCATCATCTAGCGACAGCACTCGTCACTCATTTGCCCTTAAAAGGCATCTTGGATACAACGGCTACCTTGTTTTATCATGAGGATGGACAGCAACAGAGATTGCAGAATATGGCAGTGGCGGGATTATTAATGAATATCACCGAGTTGAGTGATATTGATTCTGGTAAATATTTGGATGGCGTACTTGTAAGTCTTTATATATATATATATGTGTGTGTGTGTGTGTGTGATAAAGACCACCTTTCTAATTCAAAATCAACAACAACAACAACAACAACAAAAAGACGGAATATGCCAAGGCTGTACAATTGCTATTGACGCATTTGCCAATTTCTTATTTGGCAGACCCCAGTGCTCCCGTCAATCACGATATGATGGACGTAGAAGATGATTCATCCTCAGACGATGAGGAGGACAACGATATCATCATGAAGGAGGCGGTACAAGTACCCGGGGAGAGTCAGGACGAGATTTTACCGGGTATACGAGCACGACTGGAATTACTGTATGATTCGGAACGCGTAAACCATTTATTATACCGATTTATGAAATTGGCCACCTCAGGAAACGGTGAAGTGATTCAATCTATCTCGAGCTTTTTCAATACCCTCATGTTACGTTGGCCCATGAAAAAGGACACCATCCTCAATACCTTGTTATACAAGGCCTCAAATACACACCATTTATTGCAGATTTTATGGCACGCTTGGTCGGATTCGGACGAATCCATCCTTTTTAAAGAGGACCAAAGTATCATTCGACATTTATCTGAAGCCGTTAAATCTATTACAGGTAAAACACATGTATCTTTCACAGATAGAGAAGAGGGGGGTTCGTGTGTGTGTGGGGGGTTCTTTTTAAACGCTCCCTTCATTAAAAACATTTACACAAAAAAATAGATTCGAAAAAGACGTGCTTTGAAAGTTGGTCTGTTTTATTCTTACTTTGTGAGGTGTATACTCGATTATTATTAACCCTGGGCGATGAAGAGTTTCTGGAAAAGAATCCATCCACTGTGCATTCCAATCCTTTGGGATTAGCGCAGGTGATGGAATTAGGTACACAACTAAAGAATATTTCGTTTGTCATGTTTTGGCGTGCCAACAGTATGGATCTTACACAACCGATTGGATTCACGGGTATTCAATTAACTCAGCTTCGTACCAGTGTCACTCATCTATTGCAACAAATTCATATGCGAGAGTAAGTGCCCCCCAAAGAATGAAGGCCTTTTTTTTCATTTTATATATATATATATCTTATCCCGCCCATCTTTTTTTTTTTTTTTTAGTTCGCGTCGACCCTTCTGTCCTGAAGATCATTGGTTGATACCCGACTTGGATACCGATACCTTCTCCAGCGAAGCGGTAGCGGAAGAGTTTAATCTGGAGAGCGAGCAACAACAGGAGCATAACATGCCACTCAGGCCCTTGCGTATGATATCCAAGGGTCGATTAGCCGTGATCAGTCCTCGCCTTGGACTGTTAAACAACATCCCCTTTGTGATCCCCTTTGAGCAACGTGTCGAGATCTTTCGCATGTTTGTCCAGAACGACAAGAAACGTAACAAGGTTGATGAGTTCTATAGTCGTCCCAAAGCCGCTGCCACTGTCAGAAGAGACCATATGTTGGAAGACGGCTTTCATTCACTCAACGCCTTGGGTGTCGAATTGAAAAATAAGGTGGCTATTTCCTTTGTGGATGAGTTTGGTTTGGAAGAGGCAGGGATTGATGGTGGTGGCGTCTTCAAGGAGTTTTTGACGGGTCTGAGTGTGGAAGCGTTTGATACAAATTATGGTTTGTTTGTCACTACTCCGGATAATTTGATCTATCCAAATCCAAGCTCAAGAGCTACAGAACGTAAGTTTTCCTACCAAAAAAAAAAAAAAAAAAATTGTCACAGGAATGGCGGGTTTTTTTCAACTTTTTTTTTTTTATATATAGCCCAAAAATTAGAATATTTCAAGTTCCTTGGCTTGATTATTGGTAAAGCAGTGTACGAGGGTATTTTGTTGG
The DNA here is from genome assembly GCA_016758985.1 of Mucor saturninus. Taxonomy (NCBI): domain Eukaryota; kingdom Fungi; phylum Mucoromycota; class Mucoromycetes; order Mucorales; family Mucoraceae; genus Mucor; species Mucor saturninus. Next base: position 20,548 of record JAEPRD010000082.1, read on the forward strand.
ATGTTGCATTTGCTGAATTCTTTTTAAAAAAATGTCTTGGAAAGGTCAACTGTTGTAAGTAATGCTTTTTTTTTTTTTTTTTTTATTCACAATCGATAATGACTAAGAAAAAAAAAAAGTGGATGATTTGGCCTCGTTGGACCCTGAATTATACAAGGGATTATTAGCAGTAAAGAATTTCGATGGGAATGTCGAAGATCTCTCTTTGGACTTTACCAGTACGCATCTGGAGAACGGCCGGTCTGTGAATGTAGAGTTAATCGCGAACGGAAGCCAAATCGCGGTCACCAACGCGAACCGAATCCAGTACATCTATCTGATGGCGAATTATCGATTGAATGTGCAGATTGCCAAACAATGCAGAGCCTTCTTTCGAGGATTGTCCACGATTGTGGATATCAAATGGCTCCGGATGTTTAACCCACAAGAGTTACAGATCATGCTGGGTGGGGCCTCCGTGCCCATCGATCTGAGGGATCTACGTACCCATACCGTACTTGCAGGCTTTACCGAACACGATGGGGCCGTGCAGAACTTTTGGAAGGCTCTCGAGTCGTTTGATAATTCACTACGCATGAAGTTTGTCAAATTCGTCACGTCTTGCTCTCGACCACCCTTGTTAGGATTCAAGGAACTCGTACCCCAGTTTTGTCTTCGTAATGCGGGTGATACCAATGAAAGATTGCCTACCAGCTCTACCTGCGTCAATTTGTTGAAATTGCCTAATTATAGCAACTATGAAATCCTAAGAGAGTAAGTGCATCTACTTCAACCTACCCGTGGTTTTTTTTTTTTTAAAAAAATTTGTTAATTTTTTTTTTTTTTTTGGTGCGGGTGCGAATAGGAAATTACTGTATGCAATTACGGCGGATGCTGGATTTGATTTGTCATAGAACAAAAAATCACATTTTTGTTTGTAACAAATATAATCTCTGTTTTTGCATAAATAATAAAATGACCCAGTACCCTGGGAATGTTTGTTATTTATAAATGTTACAGAATAAAAGACACCCCTGATACAGTTTTTTTATATATATATATATAAACAACGCCAATGGGATATATTACTAATTATTATACTACATTTAAATGGAGGGGAGGGGAAGTATTGAGAAAGAATGCAAAAAGAAGGAAAGGTTGCCTAGTTACAGACAAGGAGGAAAACTTTGGAGTAAATTGGGATAACTTTTTAGACGTTGATGGGATGGACGAGTGACGGAAGCGGTCAAGACATGATTTCCTACCTGACATAAGGTAGGTGTCATGGTATTGGAGGAAGTAGTAGAACAAGTGGAAGCAGCATCATCATCGTCCGATTGTAATTGCGGTGTGGATTTTCTATAATTGAACAAGAATTGATCCACTTCGTTTCTTCTTTCCTTGATGTAACCCAGTGTGGTCTCCCCCAATGGGACTCGCTTTGTACGCAACGTATGACACAGATGTGTCAGTCGTCGATGGACCGTGTACGCGTTCGGTCGTTTTGTCGGATCCGAATGGAGGCAATCCACATAGATATCTTCCCATTCTTTCAATACGTCCGGTATGGGCTCTATACGATACACACACGGATCAACAAGTGCGTCACTAGGAAAGGTCACTCTCGAGATCAATTGCCATAGAACAATACCCAGTGCATACATATCAGCTGAAGTACTTAGACCCGTCGAGACAACTTCGGGCGCAACATACGGCCATCGGCCTGCCCACTTCATATCTGTGTTGGGTTGTTGATCATTGTTTCGATGCATAAAAGTGATATCCACTAATTCACCAACATAATCTGCATTGTTTAACAAGATATTGCGTGGGTGAATATTACCATGGATATAATTCCAATGCAAATCCTTGATATCTTTAGTCAGACTCAGGGCTAATTGACATGGTTTGTAGTAGTCGATGGGCGTATCCTTTTCGATATGGTCTTCTAAATTACCAAATTTTGCCTTGGTCATCACCAGCATTAATTTACTGTAGCCTGATGCTTCGTCGTAATGAACGGTTAAACCGAGAATTGGGATAGCCGAGGCGATCAAGATGGGATCCAAGTTGAACTAACAGGTGTAAAAAAAAAGGGGGGGGGAGGGAGGGAAATTTAGAACTAGGCACGGGGGGGGGGAAATGATAGAGAAAAGCTTTTTTACCTTGTGATCGGGATCGACGGTGATGCCTTTAAGAAAGACTTGGTTCCATCTCTCTGGTATTTGTGAGTGATGAAGAGCATATGGGGGTACAAAATTGACGAGATAAGAAGGAGCTAGACCTTCGAAATTATTACTGTTTTGTCTCGACTTGTTTTTAAACCAATTGGGCGGAAATAAAGGTAAAGTGTTTAATCGAAAGGTACCCTTGAGGGTCAACGTACGATTTGTTTGGTGCCAATCACCAATGTATCTGCAGATATCTTGTAACAAGTTTTGATGATCTGGATGCACGTTATACCTGACAATGATGCGATTGAGCCAAGGTTGAATATGGGTGGTGTCAAATACATGATCGGTCGTGATTAATTGTTGCGCCGACGAACGTGTGACCCCGTGCTCCAACCAGTTCCACATATGCTCAACTGAGAATACCACATTCCATTTCTGATACCATTGGTCACTGATGTCCCAAACCTAAATTATAACAAAAATGAAAATGAATACCCTTATTTTTTCAAAATACCATAAAATCGTATATTTCTTTACATTACATATCGACCAAACCTTGGATTTAATTCATACTGTGACTTTTTATCGTTTTCAAAATCATGAAACGCTTGCCCGATCGTACGGTCTTTCGGTACGGACTCGTTCGCATGGAGAATCGACTCAAACTCGTCTAAATCAAAAGAGGCCGGATTGTGTTTAATAAGTGTAATTGCATAATCACGATAAAAGTTAATATCGGATTCCAATAGATATTGCGATAATTGTGACATTTGTGTATTTTTTTTTTAAAAAAGTTTTATAAATCCATTCTATATGGGAGAAAAAGAAAAGAAGAAAGGGAAAAGAAAAAAAAAAGGGGGCCAGTTTAAAAGTTTATTATTTTTATATAAAAAAAAAGACCATCAATCTAGGCCTTTTCACAAAAAAAAAAAAAAATTAATCTCTCTTTCCGGAGCCTATTCATGTGTAATCATTGTTAATTCCCTTTCTGATGCCCTTTTTTCTATTCGTTTTACCTTCTGCTCCATCACGAATCTCCTTCAAAAACAGACTTAATCTATTTCTTAGTTTGGTGACTAATTTATCTTCATCTTTATCTGGAGCTCCTAATTGATCCAAGAGGTATTCAGCCTCATCAATATCTCTATTTTAATATGATAAATTAACATGTGTGTAATGCAAATCCCCGTCTTTTTTTATTTTCTTTCTTGTATCTGTTTACTCACAGTACAAGTGATCCTCGGTTCATTTTCTCTTTGTGTATGTAGTAGTAAAAAAGTATTTTTTTTAAAAAAAAAAAAAAGAAAAAAAAAAAAAACTACATTTTATATCTTTCCGAATCTTAAAGCTCTTCTCTTGACCCAGGACTCACGGCCCTATTGTAACCATAACCGAAAAGTCTCCGACTCCTTAAAAAAGGTTTCTCTTTTTTTTTACTTGTCAAAATACTTGGTAACCGCCCCCTTAATTTATCTGTGTGTCTATTTAAATAAAAACACACTCACCCAAAAAAATTACTACCCTTGAAAAAAAAATACACTTTTTTTTTGCACACCGATTGAGGCGTAAAATTACTCTGTATGACCATTTGCATTATCCCCCCCATCTGATATAGATAAACGCGCATAGTCACTTGATACGGACCTGCCACTCGTTCACTTGTTTAATTACAAACTCTAGAAAAAGGCGCCTGATTATGTAATGTCTTTGCTATACCCCCCGAAAAAGATTATTCTTTTGACCTGGAATACATGTTTAAAAAGTAAATGGTAATGAATTATAATATGACATATAATCCCCCCCTCCCCCCAAATTAAATATAAATAAGCATGACTTGAAGGCGTTTACCAAAAAAAAACCCCTCCCTCTAGATTTATGTCGCTTGACATCCCCCATAAAGATTAAAAGAACGACATGGTAACATTTGGGATAACAGTGTATTAATTCTCCTCATAAGCAATTATACCCTGTTCAGAACTAAGATCACTAAAAAATAATAATATCCTAACGTCTATTCATTTGGACACTATTATAACCCATCCTCTTTTCTTTGCATGTTCTTTTTTAACGTAGTCTAAACAATAATGTTCGATAAAAACCTGCAACGTTTTGTCTAACAATGGATCAAGTGTTAACTCTTTTTTCCCCCCCTAGATGAGAAGATTTATATCGAACACAACCTTTGTAGCATGGATTACTTTATATATGACAGAATGATCTTGTGAAACGACAATTCATTGCAAAAAGCATGACACCTCTTGAGCCGCGAGGGTTTTCCCTACCCCCCATCATTTAGGCGGATTCCGATAAAACAAAAAGGTGAGTTCCATAGTGTCAATCGTTGTCACTTTAGACAATTTCTAGATTTGGTGCGATCATGCCGATAACATGGAACAAAACGGATAAACAGTACCGCTGTGCATCGTAGAGTAAAGCGTTAGATCTAACTCTTTTACCAAAGACTTTTGGGTATGGCCAAATTGGTCCCCCCCCTTTTTTTTTTACATATATGAAAAAGACAAGCTGCTCACATCACCATGTAGTTTCCTTTCTTCATAGCATTACAAAATCACCAGAGTCGAAGCATAATAATCCCATGTGCTATGGTATTTTTTTTTTTTAAACTTTGTATAATAAACTTGAACAAAAGTGCTTCATTTTAAGCATAAAAAAAAAGCAATTGTACTGAATATCTTAATGTATGAACACGTCAAGATGCCCAACAGTAATATGCTTTCCGATTTAATACCGGGTAACCAAGGTAACTGCTGACAGTCCTTCAAGTTTATATTAAAAAGCGAAACATGCCTATCTACAGCACTAATAACATTTCCCTCCCTTATACTTTTTGTTTTTTGATAAACTAAAAGGGGGGTAGATGGTGACAGCAACATAAACAGAAAGAGTCTTATACAAGAAAAGTGACACTGATAAATTAGATGGGTTGCCCTTACTTACGCCCTTTTAAGTATGAAACGTCGTACCCACTTTTTATATTTAATTCGTCATGCCTGAGAACAAAGTGTAAAATGCTGCTGCAAACCCACTTTTTTCTTTCTGCTTTTTGCCTCTCTCTTTAAACGCAGGATCACTTGATCGTCGTTCATACAGGATGGCCCTGTGAGTGACGTATAAGCCTTTCCGTTGGGCATGGGCATGATGCACCTTTTTTCATTGAACAACGAAAAAAAAAAGTGTACTGAACTGGGTGATGGTAGTGCGCTCTCTTTCACCAATAACATCAATTGAACGGCCCATTGTTGCCTCCCCCCCCCACACTTTTTTTTTCTGTCCTCTTTCCCAAAGATGAATAGAGTCTTTTTTTTTTTTCGCTCTTGTTTAATTAAAAAAAGGAAGGACGTATAGATACAGAACCTCTGCGTGGTCCATTCCGGAGCAACACACTTTGAAGTGGTTAATGTGTACTTTATACTTTTCAAGGTCTGTGAGAAAGATGGGGGAATATGTTTTGCTTAAAGAATGCAGAAAATAGACGAACACCGCAAGATCTTTTGAAATTGTTCATCATTTTGTTCTACGATCTCCCAAAAAAGCATCGGTCTGTCTTGGGGACTGGCGTAGAGATCAGAGACTTTCTGAATGCATGCTAAAATAACAACCATTGTGTTGAACTTTTCTACATTTAAAGGTATTGAATTACAGTGGTGTTCAACTATCAAGATGATTCATCGCCATAGCGGCACATATCAATAATGATTTTAATTTTTCTTTTGTTATTTATAATTAAAAAAATTAAGTTATCAGACTTGTAGCTCCTTCCTTGCCATGTCCTTGGAATAAAGACAGGCGAGATCATCAACTGACGAAAACTGTTCAGAGAACAATGATCGGCACACTTCACTCAAAAGAAGGTCTACTGAAAATCATCGACTAACTTTGGGATTGTATCTAGTTTAGAAAACGTAGAATTGAAACATACTGCATACAGATCCTGTAGAGTACGGTCACTAAAGAAAAAAATTTATTGCTTACTTTTTCGCTCCTTTTATACTTTTTTGGAGGGGGGGGCTTTCATCGGATTGTCAAATAATTAGTGAAAAAAAAATTTTTTATGGGAAGGACTGGCTTTTTCACGGTAATTGTGATAGCCTACGTTTTACTACCCAAAGTGATCATGCCGCATAAAGATGTGTTAAAACCCTTTTTTTTTTTTTTTTTGGCTAAACTAAACAAAATCTTTTATTCTAGCATGTATCTCTAATGACGTATTTCTGATAAAACATATTTAAAAGCAGGGAAAAGATGACATCGTGACAAAAACCGCCACAACTGCTATAGATGATCTAGAACTCCGTTTTTCCCAATACTGTCAATGGTATCAAAAGAAGTCTCGTAGCATACTTGCTAATAAAAAAAAAAGAATGTTAGCTTTCATGATATATTTTTTCGTTTAATGAACAACTGTTTTTTTATCTGCAAGTGATATAATGCCAAATATCAACTGAGCCACTCAATGAAAAATAGTGTTAAATTCACCTTTGACATAGTACGAGCTTGTACAGCTTTTTATATTGTTCGACAAAAGTTGAATGATGACCCCCTCCAAAAGCGAGCAGATTTCCCTCTAAGTTTTATGCAAAAAGAGAGTTTTATTAAGGATTATCAGCAGAAAAAAATGGTAAAATTAGCAAAATTAAGATAAAAGTCGGGGTTTTCAGATTAAAAGAATTCATTGGCACCACTAGCGTAACCACTATCAGGGCTCTTGACCGTCTCCCCTTCCTGATGAACATAGGCCTCGATACCACGATTGGGATCGTACATAGCGTCAGACACAGGAATCAAGTTAAGAACACGCAAGAAATCTGCTTGGCTAGTAATCTCCATCTCCTTGATTTTCTCTTGTTGGGGTACTTTCAAAGTGATGCTCTTGATCTTGATATTGTACGGGTCCAACGCCATTTGCGCTTGACTCATGAAATTGGCATACATGTTGGACGTGTTATAGGCTTGTACAGTGGCACGTTCAATACCGCTCAAGGGAGTAAAGATCAATCTCCAGAAAGTGTTGGGCATATGTCTGGGACGTGCAGGGACTTGTCTCTGACGATACTTTTTTTCTCTTAGTTTGAGTTTATTGGGCTTTTAAATTAGTTTAGGGGCAACTTACGTAGTCTGTGTAGCACATTTTTTTTTTTTGGGTTTGGATGTTTGAGATGTGAAAAAAGAGTGGACTTTTTCCCTTTTGCGAACGCGTTTATATAGACTATAGGTTGATACATTGTATTCATACCTCAAAAGGATTGTTATTTTTCACACACAAATTAAACATTGTTTATTCACACACAAATTAAAATGGGTAAACTGATACAGTCCACGTTTATTTTTACAATATCTCTAAAAGATAAAACCAATACACAGATGACAGGAGGTAATAGGCGGGTGGGTAGACAAGGACCCAAACTTTCTTAAGCAAGTTGGCTGAGTACTCGTCATTCCCTTGTATATTCACCTACTACAAACACAAGACAAAGAAGGATAAGTACAGGTAAAAAAAGTTTTATATCACAAAGGCGTCTCTTATTCTAAATCAATTTAACAAGCTTAAACTTCTTTTATGTAAAACAAAAGTGACCTTTAATGGGGTTTATTTTATTTTTTATTGAGGAATAAATGTGTATATATTGTATTTACAAATCAGCAACATGAACAACTTGTTTACCAAAGTTTTTACCGCGCAAGACACCAATTAAGGCTTCGGGGGTACTTTCGATACCCTCAGCAATATCTTCACGATACTTGATCTCACCAGCCTTCAACCATTCGGTCACATCCTTTCTGAAGGGCTCTGTCATTTCAGGGCTATCACCCACAATAAAGCCACGGATCTCGAGCGACTTGGCCACAACTTGAATCAAGTTATGAATAGGTTCGGGGTTTTGCGTGTTATATTGAGAGATCATACCACAGCACACGATACGTGCAAAACGGTTGGCATGGTTAATCACAGCCTCCAACATCTTTCCACCCACATTCTCAAAGTAGATATCAATACCGTTGGGACAATGAGCGCTAAGGGCTTCCTCGTAATCTGTGGTCTTGTAGTTAAATGCAGCATCGAAACCAAGTTCCTTCAAGTAGGCCACCTTTTCATCTGAACCAGCAGAACCAACCACTCTCAAACCAAGTCGAGCACCAATTTGTCCCACTAATTGACCAACTGCACCAGAGGCAGCAGATACATACAAGGTCTCGCCCTTAACAGGTTTACCAAACTTGATTAAGCTAAGAGGAGTTTTAATACGTGGTGATAATTTTCTTTTTTAGCGCGCATAATAATAATTTTCCTTACCCAACATAGGCGGTCATACCGGGCATACCGAGAACACCAACGTAGTTACTGATAGGAAGACCTGATGTCTTGATTTCGTTACGTACTTCAAAGTAGGCGGTGTAAGCCTCGGGTACAAGTACGTATTCGGCAAAGGAGCCAAGACCGTAGACAAGATCGCCCTGAGCAAACTTGGGGTTGTTGGACTTGAGAACTTGGGTGACGACGTGACCAGACATGGCTTGGTTGAGAGGGAAAGCGGGAGAGTAGGATTGAATACTGGCATCTCTCATACGTCCACGCATGTAAGGATCGACAGACAAGACTAAAGTCTTGAGGAGAATAGCACCTTGAGGAAGCTCGGCATCGAGATCGATCTCGGATTTTTCGACAATCATGTGTTCACCGGCAACGGGGAAAGTAGTAGGGATTTTGGCAAAGATAATTTTAGTGTTAGAAACCATTGTGTGTGTTATAATAAAGAGAAAGAAAGATCAATTGAAGGCAACTATTTATATATTATGCAGAATTTAAAAAGCCCGATCGTCGTATTATTAATTCAAAAGTTGACCTCAAACTAATATTCTAAGAAAGAATATATTATTCATCAATTCTAACCATAGTGGATATTTTGAAAAAAAACTTAATCATCACAGATACTTCTCATGTTACACACCGCTACACCAAAGATCGATCTGAGGTGGGGGGATGGCAATGAACATCGTGCTTAAACTCAGCTCCTAAAAAATGTCAAAAAAGTTGGGCGCGTCTATCTCTGACGTACAGACCCACCCCCCAAAACCCAGAAAATAAAAACACAAACACAAAATCTCGGAATAAAGGTTTAGGCATTACTTCTTCAGCCTCATTAAAGGGGCTGTCGAAAAAGCAACAAAAAAGGGTTTTGCCTACTTGGGATAAAGGTTTTACCGTTTTTTTTTTTTTTTTTTTTTTTTGAGTTTTGCCCATATTTTTTTTTTTTTTTTCTTTATTTTTACTTTTTCTACCCCCACCCCTTCTTTTTACCCCCTCCTTCTCTCTCTTTAGATAAACTAGCAAAGGGCAAGAGACCTTGAATGGAAAAAGTAGGACAGGCACAAGAGATTAGCTGGAACAGCCACCTTCCAAATAAAGATCCCAGCAAGAGTCCACCATCAGGAACCAAGCGATCCCGAATAACCAGAGCATGTAAGCATATACAGTTTCTTCTTTTTTTTTTCTCAGCCTGTCACTCACACTTCTCCTAAAACAGGTGATATCTGCCGTCGAAAGAAAATCAAGCAAGTCTCTCTTTTTTTTTTGTTTTTTTTTTTTTTTGTTGTACTAACCTCTCTTGGGTAGATGTGATATTGATGATTCGCAACAATGTATGACATGTAAACAGTATGGATGGGAATGTACATTTAATGATGTGAGTGCCCTGTTTAAATTTGATATTGGTTAATATTTCCCCGGGCTAAGACAAACCAAACTGACTTAATTTTTTGGGGTAACAATAGACGACAAAAAAAAGAGGGCCACCAAAAGGGTAAGTAACACAATAGAATCGCCAAAACAAAAAAGAAAATGCTGATTATTCTTAAATAGCTACATTGAAAGCTTAGAAACACGATTGAAAAAGATGGAAGCTTTATTAAAGACAATGCAGGAAGGAGAAGAGAAAAAGGAGACGGTCGAGATGCCTAAATCCATCGAACACAACAAGGTCGTAAGATATCTGGGGAGTTCTTCGGGTTATTATTTAGTACGCGATATCCTATCCACCGACGAAAAAGTCGTGGAGGAAGTAAGGGATATACCCAATGAAAAAGACCCTATCGGCCCCGTTCGCTTCAAAAAGATCAATGTCATGGATGACGACGTCATGTTTGTTCGTGATAAAACTATGGCTGAGCACGTCGATCAATTAGAAACGGATAAACTGGATCTTAATACCAGCATTGTATCCAAGTCCCTCTTGACAGATCTCATCACCAGGTAAATATATAATAATGGAATAGCCCTTCCGTATGCTCACATATACCCCCCCCCTCCATTAAGGTTTTTCGAAATGGATCATGCAAGTTTACCCGTCGTCCAAAAAGGGGCGTTTATGGATGCCTATGAAGGCCGCTCAGATCCGCCTCCAGCCACCATCCTCATTTACGCTATTTGCACACACGTCTGTCTTTTGCTGCAAAAGGACGACCCCATCTTTATCAACGCCGGAAGCAACCGTACCGAATTGTTCACCACTCTGGCTGACTATACCACCAATCTTGTCCGAAAAGAATACCTCACTCCACGACTTGCTACCATCCAAGCCTTGATTTTATTATGTGCCTATCCAGATTGTGACAAGTCCTTTTATAAAAATTGGCTTAGAGCCGGTATGGCCGTGCGAATGGTACACCTAAAAAAAAAAAAAAAAAAAAAACAAAAGGAGGAGGGATGCATACACACACACACCATCGAAGCTGAGACTAATAACTTAATCATCTTGTGTAGGCACAGGAACTAGGTCTTCATAGAACATTGGAGAAACTACCATTAACCGACGAAATGTTTGAGGCACGTAAACGATTATGGTATTGTACATATATTACCGATCGTTGGTGCTGTGCGGTCATGGGTAGACCTTTAGCCATCTCGGACGCCGATTGTGATATCGAATTACCTCACGTCAATGGCGGTCCCAACCGCAACGAAGATTACTCCGTTTTCATCAACTTTATCAAGCTCTCGGGGATCCTAGGAGAAGTGCTTCGTCGCATCTATTCGGCTAAAGCACAATCACAGGGCTATAAACATGTGTCGACGCATCACACCGTACAAAGCATCTACCGTATGCTTCAGGATTGGCTTTCCCAGGTACCGGAGCATCAACGCTTGAGCTCGGAAGAAGCCAGATCGATCTATACAAACAAAATCATGACCAACAAAGTCAGAGAAGCTGGACCTTTGATGACTTGTTATCACGTCGTGATCATTCTTCTCTACCGCATCTTTATGGTGTCTGATAAATCTGACGTGTTACCGGAATTGTACGAGGAGGCGAATACACGTTGCACAGAAGCTGCCAAGAGTGTGGTTGACATTGCCAGATTACTCACTCCCTCCGAAGTCGTACATTTCGGCTGGAATTTTGCCGGTAAGCATGGCCCACCCACACACATTGAGGGGGGGTTCTATTAAATAGCTGACATCTTTTCTCCACCATAGGCTATTCTGTCTTTCAAGCGAGTCTCATCCATGTCTATAATTGCACAAGCACGAATCCAAAAATTGCTAGTTCGGCTCGAGAATATGTCAAGCTGTCCATCGATGAATGTATTCAACCCATGAGTCATGTCATGACCAACGCACCACCCGCTATTCCTCTTTTGCAAACCTTGATGGATTTAATTGGAACGGATACGATACATGAAGAAACAAGCTTGACAGCACCGACACAGCAGCAGCAGTTGTCTCCTATGAGCGTGCATGCCATCGTGAGCGATTGGGGAGATACTGATTTGCCTTCCTCGGCAGCAGCATCATCAGCCGGAGAGTCATTTGTGCAGAATAATGTGTCTTTGGCTGCATGGCAGAGTTTATTTTCTTCAGCGGCTACACCATTTTTTGAGAACGAAACAGATTGGCAAGGTAACAAAAAATTTAAACATGAAGTTTTTTTTTTTTTAATATAAATAACCTATTTTACGCAGTAACACTTGCATCATTGTTTGACGACGGTCAAAACAAACCAAATACCACGTTTATGCAGTAAAAAGGATTCCTTTTTTTTTTTTTACTGTATTTCAAAATAAAACTTTAATTTTTTTGTGAACCCAGAATTTAGTATAAATCATGTCTTGGCCCTTTTTTTTTTTCCCTTTTTCTTCTTTTCCTCCTCTAGTCATTATTTCTTAAAACCATGGACGATTACGGATACCCCAGACAAGAAGAGGAAGAACAACGTACCTACTATTCTTCCACAAAGGTATATAAAAAAAATCGCACATAAACGCGTTCTCCCCCTAAAGAAACCGTGTTTTTTTTTCAGACCTCGCATCATACCAGCAGTTATTCATCCAACTCGTACGGTTACGGTAACCCCGAAGACGATAGTAACGACCCAGGTTTCTCTGAAGAGGACTATGAACATCCCAACCCTTCTTATTCTCAACCTCCTCAATCCAAGCATAACCCAGGCCCCGATCCAGGTTAGAGTTCTTCTATGGGCTTAGAGTCGTGTCACCCCTCCCAAAAAAAAAAAAAAAAAAAACTAATTTCTTTTTTCTTGATTAGTGCAGTATGGCAGTGGCATGACAACCCATAGTGAAGAAAATCCTGGAAACGAGTTCTTCTTACATGTCGATCCTACAGTAGATGATGAAGATGCCCAAGAATTCGAACTCTCCAACTGTACGGTATTTTTTCTTGATGCATATAAGTGTACGGCGGAAAGAGAAAACTAAAAAAAATGTAGGTCGTGGTAGAAAGAGAGCTTTATTGATCGGTATTAATTATACCGGAACTGCAAATGAATTGAGTGGTATGAACCAAAGAGAAACTTTTTTTTTTTTTTTTTTTTTTTTCTTCAAATTGTACTAGCACAAACTGACTTTTTTCTGCATAGGTTGTCATAATGATGTAGCTAATATCAAAAAGTTTATCATGAGCCAATATGAGTTTGACGAGGTAAACAAAAGAGTTTTTTTTTTTTCGAGTGTCTATGTATTTAATTTTCTGTCCTTTGTTATAGAACGATATGGTGGTGTTAACAGATGACCAAGAAGAGGACAAGTTTAAACCAACGCGTGCAAATATTTTAGCTGCCATGAAATGGCTTGTGGACGATGCTCAGCCTGACGATTCGTAAGATGGAAAGAGGAGGGAGTTATTATTTTGGAAATAAGAGAGACCTAACATGACGTCGGTAGCTTCTTTTTCCATTATAGTGGTCATGGTGGCAGAGTGAGCGATATTCACAGTGACGAGGATGATTCATTTGACGAGACCATTTATCCTTTGGATTTCGATCAATTCGAAGGAGATTCTGGACAAATTAAAGATGATGTAATAATTTATTACACCCCACCAAAAAAAAAGAAAAGACGAGCTAAATTTTTTTTTTTAAGGATATGCATGATATTTTGGTTCGACCTTTACCCGCAAAGTGTCGTTTAACGGCCATTTTTGATAGCTGTCATTCAGGCACGGTGTTGGATTTACCTTATGTCTATTCTACCAAGGGAGAAATCAAGGAACAAAACTTGTTCAAGCATGCGGGACAAGGTATCTTTTCCGCAGGTATCGCCTATGCTCGAGGAGACAAGGATGGCGCTTTATCGTCCATCATGTCATTGGGTAAACAACTCTTTGAGGCACGTAATATCTCTGACCAAGTCCGTAGAAAGAATACATCCCAAGCGGATGTCATCATGTTTTCCGGTTGTAAAGACGATCAAACTTCCGCTGATGCTCAGGAGGCCGGTAAAGCCACAGGCGCCATGAGTTTTGCTCTCATCAGTAAGTATATAAACAAAAGGCCACATTGAAAAATTTTTAACTCTCTTTTGATTTTCAAACAAAGGTGCACTTCGAGAAAATCCCAACCAGTCTTATCAAGAACTGTTGAATAGAGTACGTGACATTTTACGTGATAAATATTTACAAAGACCTCAATTAAGTTCTTCTCATCCCATCGACGTCAATCTCGAATTCAAATGTTAAATAAATAAAAAAAAAATGTATTAAAAATTCGTCCCCCCCTCCCCTTTTCTATTTGGATGAGGATGGTGACTTACAACACGTCTTTTTCGTTAATAGACTGTCCCCATCTTTATCAGCATCCGTCATGGTCCAACCCGGACCACAGGTACAAAAGGTCGTTGTCAAATCCGTCACTTCCTCTGATATACGATTCACCTCCTGTTTCATCATGGGCGTCATCTTGTCCCGCTTTCGATAAACATCCAGCTGATCTTGAATCTCTCTCGGCAGCGACGTATACAACATGCGTGGTGACCCAAGTACGAAAAGCGTAGCAAACGCCGCATTATAATCTATGGGGGTATAAGATTGGTTTTCACGATCCGGATAAAGTGCATCCATTACCACAGGGTACAGTGGCGATTTCGTTGTATCGTATAGTAATTCATTGATGTATTCTTCCGCTTTATCCGGTGTGGCGGCATTAAACGATGCCAGTGATTGGTTGGCAAGGATCGATGTGTATTCCTTTGGCACGTTGCGAAGCACTAATTGTACCACATGCTCTAACGTTCGAGGCTTCTCCAGCCACATATTCTCGGGAATACGTTGACAGAAGGACTTGGCCAGTGTGGACCAATTCAATTTGGCCTCAGCAGCAGTCGCAGCAGCAGTCGCAGCAGCAGCAGCAGCAGTAGTAGCCGCAGCAGTATCAGCAGTAGCTGTCTCCTTTGGTGCTACCTTGAGTGTGTCGGAATGCTTATCTGCTTTGACTGAACATAATGTCATGGGCGGATGTTCAGCGTCGTAGCTCAAGATGAAATAACCACGCGGGCGACCTGTTTCGACGTCAATGGGGTTCATGGATTCATACAAGGTTTCGATGGGACACCAGTAACTAGGATACTTGTAGCGTGCGGTATCCAAGATCAAGACTTTACCGTCTTGAGCATTGTAAGCTCCAATGGGAGAGAAATGTCCATCCCCCGTTTGTCCCAACACTTTACGAGAGAAGGAGATCACCATGAATTTATCCGAGGTCGATGTCACCGTTTCCACATCCCTCTTGAATTCTTCAAACGTAAAATCGTGCGCTCGCTTGACTTGTACATCGCAATGACATTTGGCTAAACAGGCGAAATTGTCAAAGGTGATACCGTTCTTTTTCATATCCTCTTTGGTGGAACAACATTGCAAAAATTCGTCTATGTATATATATATATATATATATATTTGTCAGTTTTAGTTTTCTCTTTTGTATATTAAGGTTTTCCCCTCTTTATATATACCCGAAAACCATCGCCAATTGCCTTTCCATCTTCTCTTGGGATCTACTTCTAAAGCATTCAACACCATGGCCACTACAACATGATTAGCCAAAAATAAAAAAGAGAAAAGAGAGAGTCCATGACTTACATGAGCTAGGTCCACAATAAGCAGGTTCCGATTGCGTTGTAAAATTACCCGTCAGAGGGAAAAACCCTTCCGCATGACCATCGTCCATGGCCTCTCGAAACAATTTCTTGCCTTCGGGGGAAGCAAATCGAACAAGTGAAGTAGGTAATTCTCGTTGATAAAAAGTGTTTTTCAGATCGTCCGGTGGTGCATTGGGTGCACTCACTCCCAACAGATCTTGGAATGCGGCCGTCACCGAAGCTGGTGTAGTCGTTGGCTCGAATTTCATTGGACTATGCTCGGTTTGCGTACCAATGCTGCGACCAATGCATTTGGGCGTCAGCGATCGCACAGGTGTCACTTCGACAGAACGCGGGATTTTGAAATGCGTACGGAATCGCAGCCATTGCGATGCATTGACTTTTAACATGTTTTGAAGAAAAGATAAGAGGAATAAAGAAAAAAAGGGTTGACAAATGACAATAAATACATGCTCCCTTTTTTTTTTTTTCAACTTCCGGTCCCTGGGTTTGGGCACAGATTGCTCAGTTTGCTCTCCCAATGAAAAATTGCCCTGCATAATTTGAACTCTTTTGTTCCCCCTCACATGTTTATACGCTTATCCATGGTACTAATTTAGCAGGATATCCATAAAAAGGATTCAACCAATTAAAAACAGGAATGCGTGGACATATTTGGTAAATACCACTCGCATTTTATTTTTTATTGTTATGCACTGATCACCGGCATAATTGTTTACTTGCTTTCTTTCTTTTTCATTTAAGAAGAATGAGTGAGTACTCTCCAGCTCTTCTGTTTCGCTTTCCAAGAAAAAAAAAAAAAAAATAGGTCATAACCCGAAAAGAAAAGCATGAAGTATACGGCTAAACTTTATACCGACAATCTAAAATCCATTTCTCCTTTAAGAAACAACCGTGATAAATAAAATCCGGCCCCCCCATTTTTTATCACTTTATCCCAATAAACAAGTGCCAGGAAAATAATGGGATGCTTCCTCTATCAAGAAAAATATGGGTGATCTTACAACTGTATTAGTGGAGCTTTCCGATGTGCGAGTACAATTTTTACGTAAGCGGACACATCAGTTATTTGTAAAATTTGCGAATTTCCTCGAAGTGTCAATTTTATACGGGTCTCTTAGGGACAGCCAAATTTTCTTAGGGACAGCCATTTTTCTTAGGGACAGCCATTTTTCTTAGGGACAGCCATTTTTCTTAGGGACAGCCATTTTTCTTAGGGACAGCCAAGGTGCGCGTAGTTGTAATGTTGGGATCATGATACTTTTATAGACATCAAGAGGTCAATATAACTTAACAACTTGAAATATATACACATTTATTACAGCCAACATAGTGTAAACCAGTATATGTGTTCTACAGCTTACTTTCAGCCTCTCGTTTGGACTTTACCTTTATATCTCTGCGTAAGATTAAGATTAAACGATCTCAAAGGCGAAAGAGTGATGATAGAATTGTCAAAATAAGTATAAATTGTTTAGTATACATTTATTCGTAATTGTTACATTGTTTTTGATTGTATATCCTTGCTCGCAGGTCTACAGAACATCCAAATCACAGCTCTTATGTTGCGACTACGTGCACTTTGACTGTCCCAAAGGAAAATTTGGCTGTCCCTAAGAAAACCGTTTTTCAATTATGCGCTGAATATAATTTTTGGCCAACTTTTAGACAAAAATCGCCATATCTCGGCAAGGAAACGGAATTAGAACTTCGGAAATGCATCAAAATAACCGTCGCACTTGCGAGCAGAGTTTCAAAGGGTTCAAACTGCAATATAAATTGTAACAATGTTGACCCGCGATTGGTTTTTATTTATTTTTCAAGAAGAAGATGGAATGGTTAATTTGAGGGACAATGCAAACTCCCGCGGAAGACGCTTTTATTCAAATTAATTTTAAGCGAAAAAGCTTTAGAATATATAAATTGATGCTTTTGTGCCATCAAAAGTGGTAAATTCTAGAATACAACTTAGCCTTTGGCCACAACATCGTTTATTTTTACAGCGAAACATCAATTTTCTGTTAACCACAATTATCCAAGATAAAATCCTCAGATTAAAGACTTTAACTGTCTTATTTATAATAAAAAAGATGCGCCCAATATGATTTTATATTCCCATGTTCAAAAAAGCTACCCATAATATACCCAATATTGACAATCAACTCTTTCCTGCTCCTTTTTTTCGCTTGACAAGCTGTTTTGAATTGAATTTATTTTATAGTAAAACATCATCCCCGTACGTCCTTTCAAGCCAAAAAGTTGCTCAAAATTATTGAAAATATCATATTAAATTATTAAATTTTAATTTTAAGACTTTTTTCAAAACACCTAAAATTGGCCAAAACACAAAGGGTATACCTCGAGGAAAATCACAAATTTAACAAATCAACCTTTTGAATACTCTTCCTGTAGATTTAATGAAAAGTGCTTCTATGTAACTATAGCCCAAATTTAGTGCTCTTTACACTAGTTGCGTTTTTAAAGCAGTTTTGTTAGTAAAAAAATTATATTCCGAGCATAATTAAAAAACAAGTTTCTGTTAGACAAAGTTTTTTTGTAGCCATTGAATCTTTTTTAAAAATAGTTCAAAAGATGCGCCTATTTTTTCTACGCATTTTGGCTATATGGTTGTCTAAGTAAAAGTTTAATATCCAGGGACTTTAATTAGACAAGAAGATTATAAAATGTCATTTTTGATCAAATCCTTTCGAGAAAACCTGTTCTGTTTTCGCGAATTGTAGCCGCCACAAAAGTCGGAGAGCAAAAACAAACCAATGGTCGTAAAGCTGCGGTTCGCGCGCACATTTTAACTAAATCAAAAAGAATTCGTTAAAACAATATAGACCATGGTCAAAACAGCCTCAAGCCTACGCTTAAGCTTATAAAAGTAGTGCATATAGGCTGTACGCTCAGCCTAATACACTGTGCAGACTATCAATCAGTGGGAAGTGTCACGTGAATATTTTTTTATAGTGATGCACGCTTAATACACTGTAGCCCAGCCATTTACAGTGTAGGCCCAGCCATTTACAGTGTAGGCCCAGCCATTTACAGTGTAGGCCCAGCTATTTACAGTGTAGGCCCAGCTATTTACAGTGTAGGCCCAGCTATTTACAGTGTAATCCCTGTGTGCCCAGCTAAATATTGGGCGTGCACAGCAAATTACAGTGTGCGTCCAGCTTAATATACTGTGAGTTTACAGCTTAATTGAATACTTTAATCCGCATTATCAGATCATTGATGGATTTTTATGCAAAACATGTCTTATTGAAGTAAATGCAGAATTAAAAGCGCTTTCGAACGACCGCTTTTCTTAGGGACAGCCAAATTTTCCTTAGGGACAGCCAAAGTGCACGTAGTCGCAACTAAGAGCTGTGATTTGGATGTTCTGTAGACCTGCGAGCAAGGATATACAATCAAAAACAATGTAACAATTACGAATAAATGTATACTAAACAATTTATACTTATTTTGACAATTCTATCATCACTCTTTCGCCTTTGAGATCGTTTAATCTTAATCTTACGCAGAAATATAAAGGTAAAGTCCAAACGAGAGGCTGAAAGTAAGCTGTAAAACACATATACTGGTTTACACTATGTTGGCTGTAATAAATGTGTATATATTTCAAGTTGTTAAGTTATATTGACCTCTTGATGTCTATAAAAGTATCATGATCCCAACATTACAACTACGCGCACCTTGACTGTCCCTAAGAAAAATGGCTGTCCCTAAGAAAATTTGGCTGTCCCTAAGAGACCCGATCAAAAAATAAAAAAATGAAATAAAAAAATTAGTTTTTGTTCGACAAAGTATGTTTTTTACATGTTGAATGTTTTTATAAACTAGTCCAAAAGATGCGCCTGATTTTGAATATAAGGTATGTCAATAAAAGTCCCTTCACGCGAGATTTTGCATTAATGCTTAAATGAACCATTGTATTTTCTTTCTCTTGCAAAATAGATGAAAGCAGATCACCAATTAACATGTTTGAACGTTGTATTACCCTTTTTATAATCTAAACATATTCAAATAGTCTTGCTGGATGTTTTTTATTATAACATCTGATGCAATTTATATCAGTTTTTTATAACGTAAACATATTAAAACCGGCTTTCTCGATGTTTTTTATCGCATATTTTGTCATGACCTCAATCTATTTAATTTGTCACCCTCATATTTCAAGCAAATAAGGCTACAAGCACGCAAATATTCAAAAAAAAAAAAAAAAAAAGTAACTGCGTCTGTGTGTTTTATTGCATGTGCTTTTTTTTTTTTTTTTTTGGTACTACTTTTTTATTTCCCTGCTTTCAATTTCTAACCATCCCATGCAACTGTTCATGATCACAAAATGCTTTTTTTTTATATTTTTACCAAAAGTAGCTAATTTAAAATTGTCTCAACATAAATATGAACTGCATGCTTTTTTCAAGGTCAGAAATTCCCCATAAAATGTTATTCATGGTTGCTATCGTCCTTAAAAGAAAAGAAAAAATCATTCAATGTGATGCTCGTGTATCGTTACGGTCCCCAGGGGGAAGCACGCTCCCTTCTTTTGGGCCAATAAAAAAGTACGGCTAATTAGCATCCGGTTTTTCCGGGATTTTTATTTTATTTTACAATTTTAGGAAAAACAACGATCATGATTTCTTTTTATCCCCTTTTGTAGGTATTTTAATTTTTTTTTTCTTTAAAAAAAAAGCTTGTTCAATTTTTTTAAACAAGATTCTTTTTTGAAAATCTCTTACAACTCTTTTTCACCATCAGCCATTGGGAAAAGCATGTCAGGAAGTTTCAATAAGCCACAGGCTGGCGTGAACGATATCAGTAAAAGATCAACCCCAGAACCAAGATATCAACCTATTGCACCCCATGGTGGCCCTTCCAACGTCCATTATTCACCACGAGATCGTCGTCCTGTAAGAGCCTGGTAAGTGCGGGGGGTCTATCTATTCCCAATTATAGACAAAATTTAGATTGATCATGCCATGATTTTTTTTTTTTTAAAAAAGTGATGAATGTAGAAGAAAGAAAATCAAATGTTGTACAATCGATAATTCCACTTCCTGTAAAAATTGTATATCATATCAAAAAGGATGTACCTATAATACAAGGTAAAACCCTTTCCCCATTTTGGAAAGAATTTCAAAATCAAAAAAAACTCATTTTTTTAAAATAAATTTTATGCAAAGTATAAAAAAACGTGGTCCACCAAGAGGGTAATACAATATTCAGGTATCATGCACACATGGCTCACATTTACCCCCTCTTTTTTTGATTTGACAGGTACATTAATGTCTTGGAGAACAGATTAAAAAGAATTGAAGAATTAATCAGCAGTATGAAATCCAAAGATGCATCCGAACAAACCACATCATCCGTCATCATAGCAGAGGAGGCAACACAGCCGGTGATCAAAAAACCCAAACGAGTGGATATACGCACCTCCGAAAGAATAGATGAACCCAACGTCATGCTAGAAACCATTTCCAGTTCTCATCTTACCACAGAGGGCCGCTTTGTCAGTAACAATAACGTTTCCTGCATCTTTAAAAAGATGAATCTCCTCGATGAAAAGACGCTATCACAATACGGAATCGCCATTCACCATCACGAAAACAATGACTATTTTCATATCAAAAAAACCGCCTCCCCCAACGATCGTCGATCGGCCCAAGTCAAGCAATTGATCGAGCTTGGGTTTATGAAGCCTGATGAAACCGTATCCAATATCGATGACTGGGTTTGGAAGGTATCGGGTCTCCAGAAATCACTCGGTGATCGTCTACTTAAAATGTAAGGATATCATGTTTTTTAATGCAGCCTAGTTTAACACAGCCCCTCCCCCCCCCCCTCACTCTTTTGATTTGTATATATTCAGCTATTTTGCTTATATCCATCCACTTTTACCGGTGGTAAATAAGACATCCTTTTTAGAGGAATATCGCGGTATCCAATCGTGTTTTCCTGCAGGACCTCTCTTGAATGCCATGTATGGTGCAGCTGTCAGATATGTTGAGAACTGTAAAAAGTTTGGCGACGCGGAGAGGTTGGATGAGGGAGGTAAGCCGTGGGATTTACCAGAGAATTTAGCTCAACGACTCTTTTCTACCTTGATTGTCTTTATCAAGGGTAAATATGCTCCCTGTTTATCATCTATCCAGGCCATCGTCATTGGACATAATCATTCGGTCAATTTCGAGAATTGGTCGTCTGGATGGCTATTGAACTGTGTTGTAAGTGGATTGGGTCTATATAAAGTTCGAATGAACTAACTTTTTTTTTTGCTGTCCCTTTATTTTAGGCTGTTCGCATGGTAAACATTAAGCAGTTGTCCGTTTGCTTGTATTTCTTATTTTAACACGGTCAATTTTACCCCACTTCTTTGTAGAGCCAGGATATTGGATTACATAGATCAAGCGATGGCTGGAAAATATCGCAACAAGAAAAAGAAACACGTAGAATGGTATGGTGGTCAGTGTACATCCTTGACCGATGGTTTTCTTCAGGCACAGGACGTCCCTTAACCGCCTTTGACGAGGACTGTGATGAACTCTACCCCTCTGAAAATGTCAGCATGGACAATATCATGGACACCATGACAGACACTGACAGACATTTGCCGCGCTACCCATCGCTGGATGGAAACGTGGCTGCTAGAGTGAAAGAACCCTCTATCCCCATGAATCAACCGTTCCTATTGCTTCTGAAATTGTCAGAGATCTTGGGTCGCATCTTGCAAGGTTTATATACCCCTCAAGCCAAGAAACACAGTGCCGTACACGGAAGCGATGCCATTGTGGCCTATCTGGATAATGCTCTGGCCAATTGGAAAAAATCCCTACCTCCTTTAATGGATTTATCGTCGGCTGGAAGCCAAAGTCTGTTGGCCCAAGACCATGTACCACTCCTGTCCATGTCTGGTAAATCTATCTATATATCCATGTATATATATGTATATATATATAAAACGTATCTAACATATACATAAAAAAAAAAAAGGTTTACTATGCCTCTCCTACTGTACACTTCTTATTCTATTACACCGGCCCTTTATTACCAAGGAAGATACCCTCAACAAAGACAGCTCCTACAGCGACAACCATGCATCCCAGAGTGCGCTTGAAATCTGTACGCACGCCGCCATTCGTATCACCGAGGTCTCTGAGCGTATGCATTACCGTGATTTCCTACTGGTCTCTTGGGGTTTTGCACTCTATCCCGTCTTTACTGCCTCCCTGATCCACATCCACAACTGCTTCAACCCAGATTCGGCCATCTCCAGTGTCGCCAAATCCAATCTTGTGCGTGCCTTTGCCGTGGTGGATAAACTGGGTATGCTTTCACCCATGGCCGTGGGTATGGGAGCCGTGTTGAAAAAAGTCGTGGCCTTGAGCTCGCTCTTTGTGGATGATCCCGAATTTCTCAGTCAACTCAATATGTCCAACACTCCACCTCCTCCAACAAGAACCCATCCTTCCCAGCCAGCTACCAAAGATGCTCACTCCCGTAACCCCGTCGCCGTCGCCGTCGCCGTCGCCACCACTCCCGACGCGTACGCCGCGGAGGATTCATCGACGGGTACTTTGCGTCAACAATGGTTTCCCCAGGGTCATGCGCAAAAGGACGTGTCGTTGGATCTTGCACAACCTGCTGTGAATGATGGTAGTTGGATCAGTCAATTGTATACACCTACACAACCTACTTTTGGCATGAAAGGTACTTGTTCCAGAATAATAGTATAATAATAATAATAAAAAAACTTATGTCTTTTTCTTAGATAACCTATCTCCCCCGGTTGTCACTCCTCCAAAAGCGTATGGACCATCCGTGGATGGGTTTAATCCGATACACACCTATGGACATCCTACACAACCCATGCCACCACCAGCAGCTACAGCAGCAGCATCATCATCGTTTCAATATACAAGCAGGACAGCAGGACACGGACCAACACCCATGATGTGTGGACCCTCCGCTTTGTTTGATTTTGAAGACTTTATGTTCCCACAGTTTTACAGTACACCAGGTTTGAACAGTACACAACAAGGGGACATGATGTCGTTTTCATACGCAGCACCGATCGCTCAACCGATGATGGCCACGATGGATGCGGCGACAGCAGAGGAGACGCATCTGAGGAATATACCAGAAAATCCGTTTTGGAGCGTGCCCAGTAGTATGGAGTTGGATGCGTGGCAGGCCTATCTCTCACCGTTTCAACATCAATGGGAACGACAACAACAGCAGCGATAATATTCTAGAATTACCTTTGTCCATAGTATACATAGCTCCCCTCTTTTTTTTAAAAAAAATGGCGAAAGTCACAAATAAAAAAGGGGGAAGTCTTCCTTTTTTTTTGTTTAAACCTTTTTTTTTTTTTTTTTTTTTTTTTTTTTTTTGAAAGGGTTATGCATACGCAAAGGAAACGTTTAGAGTTAGAGACAAATGATTTCTTATTTCTACGCTTAGAACTAAAGCGCTTGACAGAAGCCATGGTCGATGAGGAAGCCATCAATCCTCTCCAACGTAAAGAAGGAAAGTTGGAAATGGAGAGTGTAAGATCCTTTTGTTACTATTAAAACCAGGCCTTTTTCTGTGTCCTTTAAGTAACCCATTTCAGATTTTTTATAGTGGTTAAACAAAGTATTTTCCGATTTCACTGAATGTATTCAATTAGTGGATAATCCCAACTTTAACATGAACGGTAAAACCTCTCCCCAAAAAAAAAAAAAAAAAAAAAATGTGACCATGACAAACCCACTAATGTCCTATTAGATCTATTGACGATTGAGGAACCTATTAATGAAGATTTAGAAAACAAAGTGTTAGAGACGAAAACGGAGTTGGAAGCATTGACGAAAGAAATTGTAGAAAGACGTGAACGCATGACCCATTTATTGACCGATGTCATTGCGTCCATGGTGGAGGATGAAACAAGAGAAGCATTGTACAAGGCCCAAAGTCTGGAAACGTTACACGAACATGAACCCTCCAACATGGATAAAGACGTCATGAAGTTGATCGCAAATGATTATGATCAAGCCATGGATTTACTTGCTCAATTGGATAAAACTGTGGCTCCCAATGTGAGCAAATTTGATAGTATTTCTCGTGTATTGGATAGCACATAAAGCTATGAATTTTTTTTTTTTTTAAAAAAAAAAATCTTTCCCCACAATTACTGCGGTTTTTTTTATTTTTTAATTTTTTTCATGCGCATGATTAAAAATAAATGTTTGTTTGTTTGCGGGAGGTTTTTTATATTTGATTTTTCATTTTTTACACTTGGTCTCCTTGCGACACGTATTGGGTTGCCATAGACACCACTTGATGATAGTGTGCATGGAGCTCCCAATCCTTATCATGCTGACTCAACTCGAGACAAGTGTCCCTCAAAGAAGGAAACCACTGTCTACACTGAAGTATCTCCAGTATGG
The DNA here is from genome assembly GCA_016758985.1 of Mucor saturninus. Lineage (NCBI taxonomy): Eukaryota > Fungi > Mucoromycota > Mucoromycetes > Mucorales > Mucoraceae > Mucor > Mucor saturninus. The sequence goes on from JAEPRD010000082.1 coordinate 45,545, forward strand.
CTACTTTGAGATGCGTATGGATGGCCACCGTCGACTTACAAGACAACGCACACAGCATCGCCACCGCCAACTCTCTCCCAATCATCGTGACATGCAACAGTTCCTTCTTGACCTGAGATGGTGTCGTCAAGACCTGACGAGCAATCATCAATAAACCCATCAAGGTCAACCAACCGTTGTCTCCATAGCGTCTCATCATAAACCGAATGAGCAACTTGAGCTCCGATCCCATCTTGAAATGTGTATTGGAGAACTGTTCTGTCACACGACAGGCATCAAATTGATGACATGTGTGATACAATTTGTCATGCATCAGATAGAATTCGTCCAGGATATCTTGCGTATGATGGAAATTGATGGGTACACCCTCTATCAGCGTCAAGGTTGATTGGACAGAGGAGGGTGAAGTACATTTGACAATGCAGTAATCTTCATCAATACCTTGTATGTCACTTTCTTGTGTTTGTTGTGTGGTCGTGACACTCCAGGATAATGTAAATGCGTTGTATATTTTTGATAAATAGTGTGATGCGTAGCCACTCATTGACGTGATTTGATGTTTGTTTATTTGCGTGTGTGTGTGTGTGTGTGTGTGTGAAGGTGGGAGGTGATTTTAATCCTTTTACAAAAAGGAGAACGAGATATTTAAATATGAAAAATGAAAAGGAAAAAGAAAAAAGGGAAAGAATTAGAAATAAAAAAAAAAAGTATATAAATTATTCACATAAGACACACAAACATACACAGCCAAAAATAGGGAGAGTTGTTATAAAATAGGAACCAATAAATTGTATTTAATCAAACAACCAAAAAAAAAAAAAAGGTGTGTATATACAAATGTTTATTATTCTTTTTTTAAAAGGTTTCATCTTGATTAGGACAATGTTCAGTGAGATGGTTTCCATAATCATCACAATTATCACAATACTATGGGAAAAGGAGGATAAATTTTTTTTTTTAGAAAAAGTAGTTTGTTAGGTTGTTTATATAAGCATAGTGAGTATCAATGAAACTCACCATTTTGGCAGCAGCCGCTGCCGCAGCAGTAGCAGCAGTTGTATTTTTGCATTGTAATAAATCATGTCCATATCGTTCGCAAATTTCGCAGTATCGCGATAAATCATCATTCCCGTGAGATGGTGTTGGACTCGACGTGGTACTGGTGGTGGTAGGTGAGATCAACATATTCTTAAAGCTGTTCCTTCCATGACTACTTTTAACCTCGTTTAATTCTCGTGATAACGAAATCACCTTCTTTCTTTCCAACTCCAATTCTTCCTCTAATTCAGATTCACCAAACACTCGGTTTTCAACCAAGTTTTCCAATTCGGCCAAATCTTTACACAGTTGTTTCACTTGTGTGCTCTTTTCTGCCAAATGCTTGGTTAGTGTATCCCTTTCATTTTCCAGCGCTTGAAATTTCTCTCGGATCCCTGCGTCAGGTGAAGCATCTTGCTTTTCCAACACCATCATCTCATCCATCAATTTACTGTATTCGGATTCCAACTGTTTATGACTCTCCAGTAACGCATTGTATTCCTTTTCCAAAGCCATCGTGCTTAACTTGGACTGATAATGTTCATCTTCCGCTTTCGCCTGTCTCTCAAACGCACTATCCGCCTCCTCCATCAATTTCTTTTTATCCGCTAATTCCTTTTCGAAATCCGCCTGCAACGCGCCATATTTTTGTTCCGTCGTCACGCATTGTTGACGCGCTGCCTTTAATTCGAGTTTCAATCCATCACATTCATGCACGATCGTCGCTATCGTCCTTCTTTCCGAATCCAATTCCGCCATTGTCAGCTCCAATTGTTCCTCCAGACGATGGGTTTGATCGCTACTGCTATTCGATTGTGAGAGCTCCTTCAATCGCGTCTCGATATCCAGCTCATCGTCATCAAACAACGTACTTTGCTTATGTTTCAGATCCGCAATGATATACTCCAGACGTGCTATCTGTGCATCCTTTTCTTCCAATTGGTGTGCATGCTTGGTCGTGATCGCATGCACCGAGTCCTCATAAGCATGCATGGCCTCTAAACCTGCCAATCTTAGTTCTTGACACTCCTTTTCCAACGCAGCGTTCAACGATTCACTGGCCGTCACCTCCTTGCGTACTTGATCCATGGACCCCTGGTACTCACGTCCCTTCAATACCGCTTCCTCCATCTGTCCCTTCACCTGCGCCTGAAGTTCACGCACCAGATGATCCAAACGTTCAATTCGACGTCCATCCTGGCTCGTCTTTTCCTCATCACGTTGAAATTTAGCAATCGTTGCATCGCGTTCCGCCAATTCCCCTTCCAGTCCTTCCATTCGTGTCGTCAATGCATCCCATTCACTTTGTAAACGACGGTTTGTCGCATCACGCTCTTCCACTTGTATCACCAGACTTTCCTTGGATGAAACAAGTCGCTCCCACGCTGTCTCCTTGCTCTTCATTTGCTGTTGGAATGAATCTCGCTCGCGTTGCACTTTTTCTAACATTTCATACAGTTGGTTTGTTTCTTGCTGATGTTTTTCTTCCGCCGCTGCTACTGCTGCTGCCGTTGATGTTGATATTGTTGCTGCTGCTGCTGCTGGCGGTGGTGGTGTGGGTGTTACAGAGGGTGGCGGTGTCTGCGCTGGAGGAGGGGTTTGTACCACTGAAAGAGGAGGAGGTGGGGTAGGTGAATGTGGGATGACAGGAACGGTGGTGGTAGTCATAGCAGGCGAAGGCGTTGATTTTTTTCTGGTCATGGCGGGCGCTGTCGTTGTCGCTGCCGATGACGACGATACAGTTGTAGGTACGGATGAAATACGTAAACCATGAGCCCTCATTTTCGTACTCTGGCTGCTTGTGGTGGTGGTGGAACTAGAAGAAGAAGAGTTTAAAATTCGAGTTGAATGGGAAGGATTTCTTGTTAAAGGCAAGTTTGATTTACGCGTGGTTGAAGATGTAGGCGAAGGTTTCTTTTTCATGGTGGGAAGAGCTGGTGGGTGAATAATAATTTTGTTGACGCCAATGAATATACCCGTGTTTGGAGCACATTGGAAATACCTCTTTCTAAAACCATGTTTAATTAAACAATAAAGATGTAAAACAAGTTTTTTTTTTTTACCCTTGTACACTGCCGTCGTTCTTGCCTTCACCTTGCTTATCCAGTTCAATACCTGCCCAGACACCCGACTTGAAATCAGGTTCACCCACATAACGAAGAATACCCGTGCAATTATCTAGACTGGGAATAGTCACGCGTTGTCCAATCTTGTTGGCTTCCTCAATGTCAGATTGAAACCGATTCTTGGGGGTTCGGACTGGAATAGAAGGTAGTTTTAATTTCGTAGACATTGGGCGGGTTTTAAGATTAGAGTGAGAAAAGGGGGAGAGAGAAAAAAGAGATTTTTTTTTTTTTTTTTGGTCCCCCACCCACCCCCTTATTACAGACCCAAATAAGGCCCGGTCCCCCCCAGCATGTTCGAGAAGGAAGTTATTGGGTGAGCGAGTTACATTAAGTCTCCACTTCAAAACACGCACACTCCCCCCCCATATACACACACAGTAGGTTTACATATAATAATGTCCCTTTGTTTGGAAAGTCAAATGACTTACTAGCAGTTGATGCCATTGATTATCTGAGTTTATAGCAATTAAGATGCTACTGGCACAGATAAAAAGAAGAAAGAGATAAAGGCACGTTCTTATTATTTCGGAGAAGTATGATTTTTTTTTTGTGGGAGGGGGGAACGAGAAATAATATATTTTAGTATCAATCTACATGCTTTGCATTGACCGCATTCATTTTTTTTTGTTGAGGATTACAAGTGTGCTGACACTGGACTGTAATACTTGTCTTTTAAAGTGGCCTTGTGGATGATGGACGCGGTTACTTTAAGGTTCAAGTGCTTAAGAGTCAGTAGATACTATGTGATTATCGAAAAAGTGGAGTTGTCTTTTTAAACAATGGGATTTCTATAGTTAAACGGGTTACCCTAACAACAACATGTAGGGCTTTCTTACCCACGAATGACCCAGATTTGCCCCTAAACAATGACAAGCCATCTTTTTTTATGCAATTTTGCTTTTTATGAAAATAAATGGGGGTGACACGGAACCAGGAAATTTGATTGGAACTTTATAAAAATTTCCTCATTAAGATGATGCCACCGCAACCAACAACCCTCTTCCTCCGAGAGAAAAAAAGGGGGGGGGAAGTTCTCGCAGAAATAAAGGAGGGGGGAAAGAGTCCGTGAGAATCTTTCCCCCTCTTCTTCATACACACACAAAAAAGTCTATATTCAGGTATGCCGATGTTATTTAGTAACGGAAGTGAAAATAAGCCCCGCTCTCCATAAAGATTGATTGTACAAACACACACAATAGTAAATAAGATCAAGTTTTTTTTTTGTTTTTTTTTTGCTTCTTGAAACACTTGTCTAAGTGAAAGGGGGAGAAGATTCCTGCATATGATGTTTTTGAAATAAAGAAACACACACTCTTTATTGTTATTGTTGCTACCCCCAAAAACCGGATCCCCCTGCAAACACTCTTTTTGTTTTTATTTAGCCCAGCGAGAAGAGAGTACAATGAAATAAAGAAAGAAATCAATTCTTTTCTGTTTAATTTTTTATTATTTTTTTTGTTTTTGTTTGTTTAGTAATTTACTTCGTTCACAAAGATTTGATTTCCATGGTGATGAGGATGGCGAAGAGGTAACTTGGACATGATGTCCAAAGAAGGCCTTGGGTTGTCTTCATACATCATTTCGTCTTCAGATAGTTCTTGATCATCGGATAAGTCATCTTGCATTAACTGAGGGCCTATACCAGATAAGCCATTCTGTTGTTGCTGTTGTCGTTGAAGGGTCGATGAGAGTAGTTGGATATGATGTAAAGCTCTTTCCAGTTCCAGCCTGGTTTCGGTCAAGACCGTATCTCTTTGTGTTGTCATGCTTTTCAAAGCTTGAATGGTATATCTGGTAAAAGATAGTTCTTTTGTCAAGTGTTCATTTTGTTGTATCAAGTAGGCGTTTTGGATTTCCAGTTGACTAGCACTCTTGTCTACATTATCATAAGTTTCTTTTTCCATCGTACTCTACTTTTTTTTTTTTACCTTGAATACTCATATTACTAAATTGTAAACTCATTTTTTTTTTTTTTTTTTTTGACAGAACCAGCTGATAATATATATATAAAGGGTAAAAAAAAAAAAAAAGAGAGAGAGAGATTGGGAATTCTACTTTAAAAAAAGTTGATTTTTATACTCGAAAGAAAAAAAGGGGAGAGAGGGAAACAGGTCACGAGTGGGTGCATGAGGTACCCAGTCCTTTTCACAACGCTAAGAAACTCCGTTTAGTTGAAAAGTTAATTAAAAAAAGAGTGGGAGATCGACCATTTCGTTCTTTTCTCCTATTTTAGCAATTTGCCAATTTAGCTTTTGGAGCTCTAAATATATCACTAGTGTGGATCCCTCACCATAAAAAAAACGCCCAAACGCCCAAAAGATCCTTTAGCCAGCCTGACATCATTCTTCAATCATCCGTACACACGCGACTTTTTTATAGGTGAGGTGTCTCTAGACTTACGCAAACTGTCATGTTTTCGTGTGTGAATGTGTATTTTTTTTTTTACAGCCCAATGAAAAGCCATGATTTATTATATGTATATAAAAAAAGGTACATGTGTAATGAAAGGGGGGATTTTTTTTTTTTTTTTTTTTTAGAGAGACGATTGCCTTGATGACAGTTGATTTAAAAAACTTTTATTGACATGATGACGAGTTGCACCGGGCCAATGATTATTTTTCATGAGATAAACAGTTTTTATATTATTGACGAGGATGACCTTGGAAAACCGAACCACTCTTTCCTTTCCATCCTCCTCTTCCTCGCCTGTCGGTATCCGCTTTTGATTCATGAGTGAACTTTCCGTCTCTTTGTTGGGTGAGATATGAAGTACAATTAACTTTGGCATTTTATTTTTGGGGGGTTTAGAAAGGGGGAAGGTGGAAAAAAAAAGGAAAAATAATACATGGCACCTTTTTTTTTTTAGATGTATATATATACAATGTATTATGACGAAATATCATCACAAGGTGTTTTTTTCAAGTAAATATTATCAGGTGGGGTTTTTAATAATTATTTGTTGGGGGCACGCACAACCATGACTGTGCAGTCAAGATGATGTGTAAGATACTCTGACACTGAGCCCAATAATTTTCTGTTTTTTTGTTGATTAATATTTTTGTTGTTGTTATTATGCATAAAAAAAGAAAAAAAGAAACGAACCTCTTCAAGTAACCGTTGCCACGGTTACCACAAATGACAATATCAGGGTGCTGAGCACGAGCGTATTTAGTGATTTCCTCTGCAGCATGACCTCTCAAGATTTCTGATTTTACGTTTTTCTACAGAAAAAAAAAAGAAAAAAGGGTGTGAGACAATTGGGGGATGCAGACAAAAAAAGTAGAGCATTTACAACGCCTGTTTGTACAATAGCAAAGAGAGCTTCGTTCAGATGCTCTTGTCCCTCTCTCTCAAAGACACGAATGGCTTCCCGATAGGAATTGACGGCATTGACACCGCCAGAGCCACCCACTGCCTGCCAACCACCGGGACCCTCAATCCGGCTGTAATCCTCATTAATGGCCAACACAACTGTCACATCATCATTAGGTAGCAGGATATGGTGATTGTTGATCCATTCTAGTACCTTGATACCCACAATGGATTGGTCATAGGCAATAACAATCTTTCTTGAAGGTATGTCGGACATTGTGTGTGTGTGTGTGTGTGTGTGTGTGTGTGTAAGAGCAAAAAGAGAGAGATGAGAGGATAGGCAGGCTTAAATCTATGTTTTTTTTAATACATGTCTCAGTGTTTCACCGAGGGGTGTTTTTTTTATGTTGTCTCCTGAAGAAAAAACTCCTATACAATATCCATTGTCTCCCCCCCCTCTTTACTTTTTTTTATGGGGGGGGGGACTGGGTCTCCCCTTTTTATTTGTTGTTATAAAGGGAAACAACAACAAAAAAAAAAGGACTTTTTTTCCCTTTTCTTTTCCCCTTCTGTATACATGCTAAAAGGCAAAATAAAAAAAAAAATAAGAAGGAATAGTTTTCTTTTCTTCTTCTTCTTCTTCTCTCTTTTGTATTTTGGATTAAAAAAATATTAACATCGTACAAAACGTCCCCCCTTTTCCTATTAGATAATCGACTTTCACGTACCCTTTCTCACAAGTCCCACGTAACTAAACTCTATAATACAACGCCGTCCATGGGTAGCATCGATTTCCAAAGACAGCAACATAATGAAGAAAAGCGAGATAGCAAATTCAAGGGCGTATTGGATAAGTTTGTGGGTAAATATATTTTTCCCTATCATTTAATACACTCTGTTAAATTTTTTTTTTATTCTGTAGACCTGATGTCCACCAACAATAACTCGCTCGAAATGCCGATGGATATATCTGGACCGATGGATATCTCGTCTCCTTATAATACAAGACATGTCACGCATGTTGGTTTTGATGCAAATACAGGTGAGTTTACGGGTCTACCAAGAGAATGGCATACACTTTTAAAGTCAAGTGGTATAACTCAGATCGAACAGGAGACAAATCCACAGGTATTTTAAAAAAAAGGAGTAATAGATGTTTAGTTATTCAAAACTGGTTTTTATACAACTCCTCCTTTCTCTTCTCCTTAATATAATGTATTTTAGGCTGTCATTAATGCCATTGAATTTTATCAAGAAGCAAGAGAATTAGATGAAGCCGTTTGGCATAAAATTCCAAAAACACTCACCAATCGATCCACCACAGAATCTATTCCAGAAACTACCGTTCAAAAGGGAAACGCCTTGACAAATTCATTGCGTCGATTATCCAAATTAAAGTTCCCTGACTACAGCTCCAAACGTGCCTCCATGGTAAGAAAGCAAAAAAAAAAAACACTATATTAGACCCACTCAACTCTTTCCCCCCCCCGTAGGTCTCTAATCGTTCTTCCCTTGTGCTGGACAAACCCAAGGCAGAAACCACCACCACCACCCAACAGCAACCACAAGAGACCCCTACGGAAGAAGGAGATTATCCGCCCGTTGTTAAACGTAAGGCCAAAGAACCCAAAGCAGCCGAATTCGATATCGTAAAACAGTTGCAGGATATCTGCTACAATATCGATCCCAACGATATCTACCGTGACATGGTCAAAATCGGTCAAGGGTAAGAAAATACCTTATTTTCATTGAAGACATAGAACTAAAACCTTTAAAAGTGCGTCGGGCGGTGTGTTTATAGCTTATCGCAAGACAGGAGACAAAGGCATGACACCCGTTGCCATCAAACAAATGAACCTAGAACAACAACCCAAGAAGGAACTCATCATTAATGAAATTCTCGTCATGAAGAAATCACAGAACAGTAATATTGTCAATTACTTGGATTCGTATCTCTGGAAAGGTGATTTATGGGTCGTCATGGAGTATATGGAGGGTGGTAGTTTGACCGATGTCGTCACATGCAATATGATGATGGAGGGTCAAATTGCTGCAGTCTGTAAAGAGGTCTTACAAGGTTTGGATCATTTGCATTCCAATGGTGTTATTCATAGAGATATCAAGAGTGATAATATCCTGTTGAGCATGCAAGGCGATATTAAACTGAGTGAGTGACAATTTGTTTTTGATCGGTTTCCCCAATCTAACCCCCTTTTCTTTTAATGCAAGCCGACTTTGGGTTCTGTGCGCAGTTGAATGAGAGTCAAACCAAGCGTACGACGATGGTAGGCACACCGTATTGGATGGCACCTGAAGTAGTGACACGTAAAGAATATGGATCCAAGGTCGATATCTGGTCTTTGGGTATTATGGCTATTGAAATGATTGAAGGGGAACCACCTTATTTAAACGAAAACCCGTTGCGTGCCTTGTATTTGATCGCCACCAATGGTACACCCACCTTACAAAGCCCCGAATCCTTATCCGTGGACTTTAAGGATTTCTTGGCTAAATGTTTATTGGTCGATCCCGAATTAAGACCCTCCGCTGCTGACATGCTACAACACCCATTTTTGAAATTGGCTGATCCTTTAAGATCTCTTTCTCCCTTAATTCGTGCTGCAAGAGAAAGTGCCAAAACCGAAAATTAAAGAAAATATATAAATACCCCCTTACCCCTATTTTTGTACCACACACACTATACCTTTCCCCTCCCTTTTACTAAAGCTAAATACACCACGAACAAACAAACAAAAAAAAAAAAAAAAAAAGGAGAAGAGAAAATAAGTGTCTTTTAGTTTGATTTTAGTTCCTTCAACTCTCGTCTTAATGCTTCATTCTCTTTTTGTAACTGCGTATTTTCCTTGAGCGTCAATTGAATCAATTTATCTAAATGTTCCACTGTACTAGATATCTCTTCACCCACTTGACAGTCCTCCATGTACGTATCCTCCACCACGTCCGTCGTCATCGCTGTGGGTTTCTTGCTAAATGCCAAGCTGAGTTCCTGCAAAATCATGCGTTGGGATTCATTAAATCGCAGTAATTCTTCAATCTGGTATTGAGGACTAGACGCATTCGAATCAATGGACAAATGCGATTGGGCATGTCCATGCGTCATGGGATGTTCCACATGACTCGAAGAGATACTACCTCGTGGTGTCACATCCACAGATGAACAAGCAGATCCACCCGTCAATTCAAATCGACCAATCTTACGTGATGATTCCGTTAATAAGGCGATATTTTCACTAGTTAATGTACTTGTATCCGGGTATCGTTTTTCCGTCACCGCTGTTGTCGTTGTTGTACTACGTCCACTGGTAGGGTTAGAGGAAGAGGAATAACTTGAACTGTCACGAGAAAGAGGTACGGGTTGATACATCATGGGTGAGGTAGAAGAAGAAATTTCAAATCGTGATTTACGGTCAGTGACATTTAATGTGTCTTGACTAGGTATCTTGTGTAATCCATGCATCGGTACATCCTCTTCTCCAGCGGGTGATACAACAGCGACTGAAGGGTCAGGGAACGGTTTATTTTGTTGGTTGACATAAAATCGACCCTTCATGATTTCACCGTCATGCGTCACTTCCTCATCTAACATTGGGCTGGAACTACGCACTGAGCTGGAATTGTACGTGTCCGTTGGGTCGCGTGAAGAAGTCTCTTCAATCACAAACCGAGATTTTCGAGGTGGGGTACCTACCACCGATGTAGTGGAAGGGGCAGGTAATGGATCTGAAGGATGCACCATACTATTACTACGCACCACCACATCGCCAAAGGAAATATGTCGTTTCGTGGTTGCCTTTTTCGAATTCTCCTGCTGTTGTTGCTGCTGTATGGGCTGTTGTCCTTGTTGTCCTAGGTTACTGATCATGAGAGGATCCCCATTCGCATCCATCAAATCCTCTTCCTCCTCTTCATCGTCATCAAAATCCCATTCATCGGTACGTATGATCGTGACCTGTTTCTGAGGCATGATCTTTCGAGGTCGTTGTTCCAATGGTGGTAACTCTGCTAAAATTGTCTTGCATAGGTAATCCTTTCTCTTGGCTTGTTTGAAAAATGGATGTAACAATAATTTTTCGGCATTCGGTCTGGCAGAGGGAAGGGGACACATATAGAATGCGTAGAGAGAGAGAGAGAGTTAGTTTAACTTTTTTTTTTACATCATCAAGAGGGTGTAGTGTGTGCCCAAACCTCTTTAAGGGATCTTTGGAGAGACAGGTATCAATCATTTCTTTAAAATATTTAGAGTATTTATGAACGGTTCCTTCACGGTCTAAAGTAGGAGGATCATTGGAAAGTGTCATCATGAGTACTTTCAATGGAGGGTATTTAGCAAATGGTGCATGTCCCGTGGCTAATTCAATCGCCGTGATACCAAAACTCCAAATATCTGCCTTGTAATCGTATTCTGCCTGTTCCATCACTTCCGGTGCCATCCAACAAGGCTTCCATAAAAAATATATGTTTGAGTGACAACACGTTGACAAACACACAGAAAACTTACCGTGCCAACAAACGTCTTTCGCATACCTCGTTCACCTGTTTCCATGAGGGACGAAGACACACCAAAGTCTCCCAAGAGAACAGATCCATCATCATCCATCAATAGATTACCAGCTTTTACATCACGATGAATATGACCATTTTTGTGCAAATACAATAACGCTTCCAAGGCTTGCTTTAAAATAGTAGCAATACTAAATTCGTCCAACCCGTTAGGAAATCGAGTCTTCATGATATCGAGACAGGATCCGCCTCCTAAAAAAGGTGTGACAATGTATAATTTAGATCCGTGTACAAAGGAACCGTAGACACGCAATACATTGGGATGTTTGGATAATGCCATCAATGCAGTTTCACGCTAAATCATCATAAGAAGTAGGAAAAGTGTGTTAGGTTGAAAGTCCGTCTGCTACAGACCAAAAAAAAAAAAAAAAAAGATGTCATATTTACTCGGAGTTCATCAATTTGATTTCGTTCAAATTTATCAAGGTCAATCATTTTTAGAGCCATGCGGTTACCGGAGGGTTTGTAGATGGCTTTATAAACAATGGCAGAAGAACCATAGCCTTAACAGAGAGAAAAAAGAATAAGAAAAAGAAAATTGACAGGCAGTTGTATGCATAATTTTTTTTTTTTTTTTATTTATACCGATGGGTTCCTTGATATCAAAGTCATCAATGTGACTGAAATGATGTTCTGATATTAACTGAGAAGGTACAGGTGAAGGAGGTATATTGCTGTCATTCAAGTTGTTCAAGATACTTGTACCGCCTGAAGTCATAATTTTTAAGCCGTTCAGGATATCGATACCACTGATGGATCTTCTCGATTGATGATGAGATGGAGGACTGGATATTAATATGGGTTTCGGGTTTCGAACATTGTCATCTGACGAACTAGAGGAATGAATACTATCAATACGTTCCATGGTCCAAAATAAGCTTATTCTTGTAGTTCTATGAGGTATATAACAAGAAGTGGGTTATAAAAGGGGGGGGAGGAGGAGAAGAAGGGGTAAAAAATTATAGGTATAGTCTAAAAGTAACTCCAAAGCACAAAAACAATCCCCAAGAGACAGAGAAAAATTTATACCAAATGTGACGTAGACTATATGAATCTTTTTAACTCTCACATGTGTAATCTGTTACACGAATAACTCGTAAAAAAAAATTTATACACCTGCCTTTTTCTCTCTCTCTCTCTCTTGCCCTTTTTTTTTTTTTTTTTTTTTTTTTTTTTTTTTTGCAAGGTTTCAAAAAAAAATATATATATTTATATACATGGATATTCCACAGTCAAAACATAACCATTCACCTAGTTGGGATCAACAACCATTGAGTCATGGTGGAAAACGAAGAGATGCAACCCATAATGTCCATTCACATCAACACACAGGCAGCGATTCGTTTTTTAATAGAGTATTTGGACATCATTCCTCAGACTCCTCCAGAGGTATAATAAATAAATAAAAGGGGGGGGGGGAAGTGTGTGTGTGTTTTAGAGAGGGGATAATAATTGGGATGGCGTGTGCGTGCGTGTGTGTTTATTTTTAATTATCTTTTTCTCACTCTCTTTTTTTTTTCTTTTTCTTCTCTCTTTTTTTAACTATTTTAAAGCCGGTTCACCCACTCCACCTTTAAATCCAACAGTTGATTCAACGAGTAACCTTCATACAAAATCCTCGCGTCACACTCGTAATTCTTCCACCGGTCATATTCCCTCTCCTGTACCATACGTTTCTCCTATTTCAATTATACCACCCATCAAGTACATGGAAAGAAGAAGATCGTTTGATGGCCAAACATCTTTACAGATGGAAAACGCTACCTCTCATCAGAACCTACGTACAACTAACAACACAACAACAACAACAACCACAACCATAGCAGGATCAACCGCACCAAAACATAAACCTACCCCGACTCCGCTTTCGTCCGTATCTGCACGAGTGACAAGTCCAATACCAAGTGTTCGTACTCAACACAACAACAACAACAGTGCTAGCAGTCCCAGAACAAATCAATACCATTCAACATCATCTCCCAAAATTAATACAACAGCTGTACCATTTCCAAGAGGAGGCAGACAAATAGGTGCAACTGATAATCATCATACAGTCAGAAGAAGTGGTTCCATTGAAAGACGAACACTTGTAGTGGAAGGTAAGAAAAAAAAAAAAAAGGCCCTGGACGGAGTTAATGAACGGAGATTGATTCCCCCTTTCAACCCCCCTCCTCAGATCAACCACCCAAGAAGCGGCATTTATTTCGATTTGGCAAAAAGAAACGTAAGCAAAAAAAAGATATACATAAATTGGGTGTTAACGGAAATTCCTAGACTACTCACCTGCAACAGGGACAGCGAATTCATCTACGACAACATCTTCTTCAACCAATTCAACCATTCCATCCACACGTAAAAAATCCAGTGACGATCATCGACCTTTACTCTTTGATAATCCTAGTACGACCGCCTCCGATGTACAACGATCTTATTACCAACAACAATTAAAGGATAGTGAAAGAAAGAGATCTGGCGGTTTAAGCGGGAACTATAATAAAAAAGGAAAAGAGCATAAAGTAAGCAGACCCCATCCATTGTACCCAAAACGTATGATTAACCATCTCTCTCCAGGATCATTTATCACACTTAAAATGCAAGTAATGCCCAAAGAACACATTATATATATATATACATATATATATACAAAGTTTTTTTTTAAAAAAAATCCCCATGCTGTTTCTAACATATTTTGTTTTTAGTGGATCAAAACTTTGAAAGAATGGATGGGATCGTTAATCGTGATTATTACAAATCCAACTCTCCAGCACCTCCATCTATCATTTCTACATTAAATACTCTCGTCAATAGCTCGACTGCATCCGATTCAATTGTATATATAAAAAGTTCGATTTTAATACCCCAAAGTGAAAAAGATTGACCTAATTTTCTTAATTATTATTTAGACCTATGACGAATCATGGGCTGCACCCGATAGTTGGGGCGTACAACTCCCTTCCATCTTTGATGGCGCTTCAGAGACAATTCATGAAGATGATCAAAACGATTATGAGGATTATCCTATCAATGATCCAGAGAAATGGGATATACCCAAGAAATATGTAAGTAAAATCACACCCCCCACTTTTTTTTTTTTGTTTGTCCTAAATTTTTCTTTTTTTCCCCTGTTTAAAAGGCAAACATCAAAATTTATCGCCCCGATCAAACGTATAATACCCTCCATGTTCCCTTAAATTCAACTACCATGGAGATCCTAAAGAGATTGGCTACAAAACTATTTATGACAGATGTGTACAAATGTAACCTTGTGATGAAGAGACATAATATGGGTAAAGTAGAGGGGGGGGGGGATTCTCCAAAAAAAAAAAAAAAATCTAACCTAGCAACTTTAAAATTATAGATCGCGTTTTAGCATTGACAGATCGACCACTTAAACTTCAAAAGGTGTTACAGGAACAAATGGGGTACATGGATCAGGACAAGATTGACGATAGTACCTATTTAGTTGTATTTCAGATGGTACCCAATATCACCCAAATTAACCAAGACGATACTGAATTCGGACAGCACGTGGATTTACAATCACGATCTTTACCCACCATTCCTATCTACCTGTACAATCATGCTTCACGTATCGATTCACTCAACATCTCGAAAAACTTTCAGATCGAAGTTCCCTTGGATTTTATTCAAATGTGTACCAATCTAAAGCAGCTTTGGCTAGCCAATAACGAATACACCACGTTGCCTCCCTCAACACAACACATTGCTTCGTTAGAACATTTAAATATCTCGGGTAACCGTCTGCGTGATTTGGATCATGCGCATTTGGAAGAGATATCCGGTTTACGTACTTTACGTGCCATCAATAACAATTTGGAATCCATCCCCGAATCATTCCCAGCTAATTTTCAACTATTAACCACCTTATTTATCTCCAATAACTCCTTCACCAAGTTCCCCATCGTCATTTGTGATATACTCAGTTTAGCCTACCTCGATATCAGTTTCAACAAGATCCAAATGTTCCCCGACGAGATAGGTCAATTGACGAATCTGATTGGATTGTTCGCGATCGCGAATCGTATTACGGGTTCTTTACCTTCCAGTTTTATTAACCTGACCAAATTGCAGGAACTCGATATCCGTCAGAATTTGATCACCGATCTAGACGTTGTATCCCATCTACCACGACTGGAGATTCTCTTGGTCGATTATAATTCCACCAGTATTGTCAATTTTCAAATCAGAAAACTCAAGGAACTGAAAATGTATAAGAACCATTTGACCCAATTCAACCTCACCAGTATTGGCAATGGTGGCCTTCATTTGACCGAACTCAACCTCTCATGCTGTAAATTATCTAGTCTTCCCGAAGACCTGTTTCATAACACACAAGGATTGGAACGTTTGGTCTTGGATAGTAATACCTTGAACGCCATTCCTTCCAGCATCGGTGTCCTTCAACGTCTGGTAAAATTATCTATCCAAAACAATAATCTTGAAAGTTTACCAAGCGAAATCGGTCAATTATCCGAGCTCAAGGTATTGGATGCTCAAAAGAACAACTTGAAATCATTACCCAAGGAAATTTGGTTATGTGCGGCTTTACAAACTTTGAATTGTTCTTCCAATTTATTAGAGTCCTTCCCCGAACCTTTTTCAGCTGCTCTCACCACACCTTCCGTAACCCCGTGCATAAAGAAGAAGGCCGCTGATTTGGAAATCCCTTGTGATGATGATGATAATGATATCATGACCATGATACCCGCCTCACTCAATGCGGGTCAAGGTGTCATCAAACCCCTCGATCGTTTACTCGATTACAATTCCATGACACATACTTCGCCCTCTTCCAAATCTCATTTTCACGCTATGGTCTCGCCTGTCACACCCACCACAGCCACAGCCAACTCAAATCATCATCATTCCTCAATGATGATCAATACCAATTTGAGTGAGCAAACACTGCATCCTACCGCTACCACCAACAACAACAACAACCCACCCAACTCCGCCTCACCTTCTTCCGCACCTCCTCCACCCAACTTTAACCCACCCAGTTTCTTTGCAAGTCCACGTAACCATCCTCCTCCTCTCTCATTGTCCTTGCGTTCCTTGTTCTTGGGTGATAATCGACTGACCGATGATATCTGGTCACCTCTCTCTTTATTCCTCGAACTCCGTACCTTGAACCTATCATTTAACGACTTGTACGAGGTCCCCGCAGATGGTCTATGTCATCAACACCTGTATGAACTGTACTTGTCCGGTAACCAATTGACTTCACTACCCGCAGACGATATCGAAAAACTGCAGTACATGCGTGTATTGGCCGTCAACGGTAACAAGTTACAGACTTTACCAGCCGAGATTGGTAAACTTCGCAAATTACTGGTACTGGATGTCGGCAACAATGTATTGAAATACAATATCGCGAATTGGCCCTATGATTGGAATTGGAACTGGAACCTAAAACTAAAATACCTCAACTTGTCCGGTAACAAACGTCTCGAAATTCAAAAGACACATCCGGATCCCAACAATCCCAAGGATAAGGATCTGTCCAATTTCAAGGCACTGGATCGATTGCGTATGCTGGGTTTGATGGATATCACGATCCTAGGTGTCTCCGTACCCGAGGAATCGCATGATTGTCGTGTACGTACCTCGCCGTCTGAAGTCAATGGTATGGCCTATGGTGTGGCTGATTGGTTAGGTCCAAGCGATCATCTTTCCACATGGGATCTCGTCATGCCTCGTTTCCGTGCCAAGGAAGATGAATGTATCTTTGCCCTCTTTGACGGATCTAAGCATCCTAAGTCAGGTTGTCGATTGACCAAGCATTTGAACGATAATCTCACAACAAAGTTTACCAAGGAATTAGGATCCATTGAGTCCGATGATACCATTGTCTCTGCTGTACGTCGTGTCTTCTTGGGTCTGGAACAAAGTCTAGGTGTGTCGCAGGATATTGATAAAGATTCAGGTGCATCAGCCGTTGTCTGTTATATCTCCGGTACCAAGCTCTATGTCGCTAACGTAGGTGATACATTAGCCGTCATCTCCCGAAATAATGGTCAAGCCTTTGAAATCACTCAAAAGCATATTCCGTTAAACCCAAGTGAAGTCTCACGTATACGTGCTGCCGGTGGATTCGTCTCCAATTCAGGTCTACTCAACAATGAATTGGCCGTGTCCAGAAGCTTTGGTCATTTTCATCTGATACCCGTCGTTAATTGTAATCCCTTTGTCTCCACCATTGATTTAGCAGAGAATGACGAATTTGTTATCATGGCTTCGAGAGGCCTTTGGGATAAAATGACCTATCAAACCGCTGTGGATATCGCTCGTACAGAAAAGGACGATTTAATGGCAGCCGCTCAAAAGCTACGTGATTTCGCCATCACCTATGGTGCTACGGATAATCTCATGGTCATGGTCATTGGTGTAGGAGATATCTTTGATAAACGAGACAAACGATTCCGAAATAACAGAAATAATAACGGTCCCGGTCGTGGTACGGGGTCCGCTGATACCACAGAGGATGGATTACCCGTCAAAAGTAAACGTAGAGGTAAAGAAGAGGTACCAGGAGATTCTACTTTGGCTCGTTTAGAAAGAGAAGTCGCACCCCCCGTCAGTCAACTCGCTCTGGTCTTCACCGACATTAAATCATCCACCCAGTTCTGGGAAACACAGCCGGAAAATATGCGATCTGCCATCAAGATTCATGACGCCATCATGCGTCGTACCTTACGTAGTGTAGGTGGTTACGAAGTCAAAACGGAAGGAGATGCTTTCATGGTCTGTTTTAAAAATATCACAGCAGCTCTCTTATGGTGTTTCACCGTCCAATTACAATTGTTGGAGGCAGATTGGCCAGCGGGTATTCTAGATACGGAAGAAGGGAGAGAAATCAAAAAGGACGCTGTGACCATCTACAACGGTCTTTCGGTTCGTATGGGTATCCATTGGGGTACACCTGTATTTGAACGTAACCCCATTACACAACGTATGGATTATTTCGGTCCCGTCGTGAATAAAGCAAGTCGTATCTGTAACGCGGCTGATGGTGGACAAATCTGTGTCTCCTCCGATGTCATTGCTGCACTACGAAATTTTCCAAGCATGTTTGATGATGAACCCGATCAACAAGTAAGTAATCTGACAGATGTCAATGATTCTTTCTCCGGTAGTTTCCCCGTCAGTCGCGATCTTTTACAATTGAAACGATTGGGATTCCATGTGGTTGAGTTGGGTGAGCGACGTTTGAAAGGTCTGGAGACACCCGAGACCTTAAGTTTGGTCTATTCGAAACAACTCTTGGGTCGTATCGAACCTGATAAGAGCGAAATCATGGCTGTCTCTCCACCTGTCTCCAATCCCATGTCGCCCCAACCTACAGCAGCAGCAGCAGCGGCGGCAGCGGCAGAAAACTTGCTTTCACCCTTGAGCGATGATACAACAACAGGGTCCATTGATTATCTGTCAGCACGTAGTATCACCCATCTACCCGGAAGAAAGACAGTACGTACCATCGACCCTAACTTGGTCTGTGCCATGAGTAATTTAGCGATCCGTCTCGAACGTTTGACATCGGGCAACATGTTATCGCGTAGTATGGCCGGTAGTTCCATTCAACGTCAGTATACACTCAATGATGGAGAAATGGTCTCAACCACCGTCAGTACCGCACCATCGGGTTTGGGTCTCATGCTGGATCGACATATACGTGAAGATGCCAATGATGAAGAATTGATTATCATGATGGAAAACTGTGTAGCAAGAGTCGAGGTTTGTTTGTTTTTTAAAGGTAGAAAATGGGTTGCTTACAATTTTTCAATTAGAATGCCGTATCTTCCTTGTATTTACAAAAAATGGGTAGTTTTGCAAGTGTGTTGGAAAAATTAGGGAATGCAGTGGATATGGATCCAATGCATATCATCAAGGCATTACAAATGTTTGCCGAAACTCAATCCATGACTCAATAATAATAAAAAAAATTGGTGAGGGATAAGAGGTTCTTTTTGTAAATAATAAATTAAAAAAGAAAAATTGTTCTTATTTTGTTTTGAAAAAAAAAAAGGTAGAAAGGTATTTTATTTACAAGATTTAGTTATGATGATTTTAAGAATTGAGGTTCTTTTGGGCTTCACCCTTCTTTTCTTGAACCTTGTTACCAGCTTCACCCGTGGTATTACCAGTAACAGAGTTATAAGCGCCCTTGACAGCACCCGAGACTTGATCAATAGCACCTTCAACAAAGCTTTGCACAGTGGCAGCAGTTTCTTGCACAACACCCGCATTATGTTGAGTTTGACCCTTGGCTTCCAAAGATTCATTGCCTACAGCACTACCAACATTTTCCTTGACGTTACCAACAAATTGGTCCTTCTTGGCTTCGGTTTTTGAGGGAGATGACATTTTTTTTTTCGTATTTTTTAGTGAATAATTTGAAATAATAATAACTTTTTGTTTTCGAGATCTTTTATTCTCTTTATATAGACGCAAAAATCAAGACAATGAGCAAAACATGACGTTGATGTGTCCAAAAAAGGAAAGGTGTGTTTTACCAAAGAAACATCTTTTTTTCGTCATGATGATTTTCTTTTTTCATGCAAAAAAGGATTACACAAATAAGCTGGCAAAATTTGATGATAGCGTATTTGCAGCGAGCGCCGGTAAAGACAAAACAGATTTTCTTCTAAATAAGCATTTGATTTAATTAGACTAACTAACACAAAAGAGATACTAATGTTAAGCTTACCTTATAAACGGTCTTCAACGTTCTTATACATTGTATAACTAAATAATAATAATGATTTACCTTAATGGAATAAAAATAATTATATTGAAAATACGTGAATGATGATGTTTATTGCCTGTAGTAGAGCAGACACAAAAAAACATATACATAATTGTGTGTGAGACCCCCCCCCCAAATTTATTTATCATGTGATTTATCCTCATGAAGGACCGTCTTGAACAAGCCATTGATATCATCCAGTCTTTGCTTAATGGCTTGCATCACCATCAACTGTGCTTCCTCTTCTTCGCCGATATTGATCTTCAACTCTGACTCCACCTCCGCTTCTTTTACGGGTGCTTCCTCCTCTTCTTCACTGTCCATCAGTTCATTCTGTTCCTTATCAGGATTGATAAATCCTTCAATGCGTTCTGGTTCATGTACCTCCATGATATGTTTCATGAGCTGTTCCACACCGTTGATCTTGGGAGTATGATACCAGCAAGAGGGGCAACCCCAATGCTGTACCTGCCATATTTCGTCTCTTCGGTTCGCGTACATATAAAACCCATCGGCAGGACGACGATGACCGGGGTGTCGTGCTACCAGTATGTAACCGTGAGCTTTCCTGACGTGATGAATGACTGCGTTAGCCATCGTAAACTCCTCTGCACAAATGTAGCAAGGGTAGATAATATTCACAGTAACTTTGCCCTGTTTCTGTTGACTCATTGTTTATGAATTATGAGGAGAAAAGAGAGACGTGATTAGCAACCTTTTTTTATTTTTATTTTATTAAGTGATGCAAAATCAAGATAAATTAAGTAAAGCTTGCACAGACAATCTAGTGGGTGACAACAATAAAGAAAAAAGAGAGAGTTATTTGCAAAAGATTGCTTACACTTGGGAGCGTTATTTCAGCCTTGTTGGCAGGCTATTTAAGAAAGAGAATGGTTAGTAAAAGTAAATCATGGGTGACTTAGATATTAAAAAAACTTACAGCATCATTATCAAAAACGGACTCTTCCTCCGGTAAAGAAATCAACGGCGTGGGGAAATGGTGATCCCCCTTCTCGGTCCTTTTGACTGCTTTTTTAACTTGTTTTGTACTTGCATAACAATGGGGGGGGGGAAGAAACTGACGATAAACGAGATGGCTATAAAAATAGAGTGTGGTCCGTCTCAATTTCATTTACAGACTCTTTTTGTCAAATCACAATCCCTATATCTGATTACATTATGACATATCAAAGGACTGACAAAACAATTCATAAACACTTTAAAGAAGTAACCACATATAAATTGATTATTGTTACATTTAATTTGCCTACCTACAAACTAAGTGTTGTTTAAATCATAGCTGCAATCAGTACGAACAAGCACTGACGATAGCTGTTTTATTGTGATTAATGTCCATTATTATAGCAATAGATTTAACAGGGTCGAGACTTACTCTAGACCTCACGATTTCAGTGAGAGATCAGATATCCTTGACAGATTAAAGCAGACAATTGAAGTGGACCAAGGTGTCAAAATAGCCACCATACACGCTACCACAAAACATCTTCAGCTCATAGATGATGAAGACCTATATGTAGCTGTTCTGTTTTTCTATGACACGGTGGCAGAGTTATCTGACCGTCGACGTGGGATGGATATTTATATTAACGGTGCAGTCGTGTCACCTACTTAATCCGCAAGTATTAGCGACAAAATGCTTTATATTATCTATAAACCAATTTGAAATATAAAAACAAATAAATACTCCGTTCAAATCACATCATTCCCCTTTGCTTTCGCATTTGTTTTTTAATATTCGTTATACGAAACAGACACGAAAACAAATGACAACTGACATAATAGAATTAATAAAACTAAAAGCTATTAGGAAACATATTGTTCTAAAAATGAAAAATGTAAGAAAATCATATTCTTTTATAAAAAAAAAACAATAGTAACGAATTTCACAACTTTTCTAGTTGCCGAACGTAGGTCATTATGGCATATTTCACCTTATTCTTCCTCACCAAGGTAAAAAACTTACACGAGCGATAATTTACTCTTTTGATGAAGATTATTTATTCTTTGATGCACTTCGAGACAAACTTAGGGATCTATTCAAGCCCGGTGATAGCATTCGGTATTATAATGCCATCAGTAAAAATTGTCCTCTCATCCAAGACAATTTCAGCTTTTATGTGGCAGCTCTCCATGGTCTCAGTGACGCCCAAGATCGTTGCATCATGAATTTTTATGTCAATGGTAGCGAACTTTTGACTGAAACATTTTAAATAAAAATATTAAATAAAAATGTTGCTTTTCGATGCAAACTTCTTTTCATATGTAGCTGAATTAAAGCTTAGTAAAATGTATTTAATATCTTGGATGGTTCGTACGAAAGACTGATGCTCTGTTAATCACTATATCAAAAAGTAACGATCTAGGGGTCAAATGTCTCATTCTGGATAGGTAATACCATTAAAAAAGGGTCTGTGTAATGTTGTCAAGTTGATAGATACTCTCCTGTTTCATTGTGTATTATAAATACATTGTAAATTTGGGAAAAAAAAAAAAAAAAAGATAGAGCGAGGAACGTAAATAGCACCAAAGAGGTAGTTATTGTGTAATCGCTAGACACTACACAAGTTCTTTGCATGATAAACCAAGCTATGCAATGAATTATGTATGCTAGCAGAGATATTTTTGTGCTCAAGTATCGTTATTGTTTTTTCTTTAAAGCTCATATAAATACGCAATCAACAGTTGCTCACGGTCTGTCCGTTCAATGACGATTTTTTCCAGAAAATAGGGATTGTGTTTGAAAAAAAAAAAAAAAAGGGCAGTGGCTTACCGAAAGAAGTGCGGACCGGACACATTGTAATTCAGTCCGGGATAACTGGCTGTAGGAGCAACATGTCCCAATCGCATCCAAATTTCGGTCGCAGCAGTGTGCGATAAATTGGGCAAACAATTGCAATGGATGATCTGTCTTTCCCCATTTGACGAGTCATGAAGGTGTGTAAAAAAAAAAAAAAGAGAAGGAGACCTCCCACAGAAAGAAGAAGACAAATCATCCGATGGATGTTATTTCAACAAGCAATGAAATAGATGGATAAATGATGAAAGACATCAACTTCTTTTTTTTGGGGGAGGGAAGGGATAGAATGAGCATGTCAAAAATAATTTTTTTTTATATTTACTCATACCTTTTAATGATTCATAGTTGAACATCGCCAACCCAGCCACTGGCTGCCAAAAGTTGATTGAAATCGAGGATGAGCGTCGTCTGTAAGTAATCACATGTGCCGTGGTTCCTTGCTTTTTTTTTGTTGTGTATGTGAAAGGCATTTTGGAGAAAGAAATTTTTATCAACCCAGACAATTTAAGAACAGTTCGAATCAACTTTTGTGTGTGTGTCCTTCAGATGCGATATTCACTTTACACGAAAAGGAAGCCCTCACACAAACACGATGAAATTCTTTCTCCATGCGAAGCCTTTACAAAAAAAAAAAAAAAAAAAAATTAGCGAGGAGCGTGCGGGACAAAGGGTAAATTTTTTATAGAATTGCAATATTAATACTTGTTAAACATTAGCCGTGGTTTCTATGACAAGCGTATGGCCCAAGAGGTCTCCGGTGACTCCCTCGGTGGTGAGTTCAAGGGTTACGTTTTCCGTATCTCTGGTGGTAACGACAAGCAAGGTTTCCCCATGAAGCAAGGTGTCCTTTTACCTTACCGTGTCAAGCTTTTGATGTCCAAGGGTCACTCTTGTTACCGTCCCCGCCGTACCGGTGAGCGTAAGAGAAAGTCTGTCCGTGGTTGTATCGTCGGTTCCGATCTCTCTGTCTTGTCTCTCGTTGTTGTTAAGCAAGGTGAGCAAGAGATCCCCGGTCTCACTGACACCACTGTCCCCAAGCGTCTCGGTCCCAAGCGTGCTTCCAAGATCAGAAAGTTCTTCGTACGTTAAAAAGAGAATGAATAATCTGAACCGTGACTCTAACACTCTTATTTTTACAGAACTTGACCAAGGAAGATGATGTCCGCAAGTATGTCATTCGTCGTGAAGTCACCCCCAAGGGTGAAGGTAAGAAGTCTTACACCAAGGCTCCCAAGATCCAACGTCTTGTCACCCCTCTTACCCTCCAACGTAAGAGACACAGACAAGCTCTTAAGCGCAGAAGAGCCGAGGCTTCTCAAGAGGCTGAGTCCGAGTACAAGCAATTGCTTGCCAAGCGTGTCAAGGAGACCAAGGATAAGAAGATTGAACGTCGTCGTACTTCTTCCATGCAAAAGTCTGCTTCTGCTTAAATTTTTTTTCCCACTTTTTTTTTATTAAATACTTTTTAATTAAAAAAATACAACAAAAAATAACCCCCATCAACTCTTTTGTTTCCCCGGGATTCATTCTTTTCGTAAAGTCTTTTTAATTATTGTATGTTATTTAAATATGGCCCATGACGATTGTGAATTTTAAGGAAGGTCCTGAATTAGTATCACTCTTTTTTGGTTGAGCGTTATTTAAGGCTGTCTTGATCGTTCGCAAATCATAAGTACTTGTGAGGTAATGTAATTGATTCGAAGTCTGTGGGGTATAAAGCATGGGTGGTGGTGGCGATGAGGAAGCTGTTGTGTCCGTTGTTGTTGCAGTAGTACCACCACTACTACTATTTTCATCGGTGCATAAAGCAGTACTTCTCCAACCCTAATTATAATTTTAATGCAATGTCCCCACGTAAAAAATAGCTTTTTCAATCTGTAATTTACCCAGCTTTGTGTCACGGAGAAGTTATCAGGGCTACTTTGAAACAAGGTTAATGCATGTTTCGGTCCTCTGGATGGACAATATATCTTGAACCATGTCTTCACCACCTGTCGTTTATCTGGATATCTTGAAAAAGACCAAGATTCGGCCGTCGGATTGGTTCTGAAAGCGGTAGAGTTAGCGGCACTTGTGTTCCCTTCATTTTGCTGCTGTGTCTCATCCGGATAGTAACAAGTGTGGCCGTGATGTGACTGAACCTGGTGTGAAATAGATTGACGATGAAGATAAACACCTAATTGTAGCACACCTTTACGCAATGACTTTGTTTTTTGTATGTAAATGTTCCAGTCCGATCTAAAGATAAAGTTAGCAGACTTGGGTTGTCATAGATTATAAAAATCAGTTTACCCTGCATAAAAGACGGTATGGGAATAAACACGCATATCGTGTTTAAGAGCATTGACATCTGTAAATTCTACACTAAATCGAAAGGGAGGATAAATTGAAAAGTGTTCCACTGGCACTGTATTCTGTTGCTTCAAGGATTTCTTTTTACCACCACCACTACCATCACCACCAGTGGCAGCAGCAGCGGCAGCAGCAGCAGCAGCAGCAGCAGATGAGGAGGACATGGCAATAGCCGATTCTCTCGTATAAGTTGTTGTATCATCCGTCGGTATAGGATAACATTTACCTGATAAGGGTCTCTTTTCAACAATTTCTTCCTCTTCGGCATTACAATCATCATACCCTTCTTCTTTATCGCTTGTCACAGTGCTTGTACGACGAGAACGAACACAGGTAGAAGGAATTGTCATGTTTAATTTAGTATCTTTTTCTGAAGCCGATTCTATTTTGGATCTTAATTTGACTTGAAGCCATAATGCCTCTTTTAGTACTTTTTCAGCCACGAGACGTTGCTTCGTGAGAGGATGAACATCATCTTGTATAGACTCTAACTGCTCAAATGTCATGTGCATATAGTGGATAGATCGTGACAAGATGTGGCAATTCGGGTTTGTGTCTAATTCGGTCAAGACAAATGAAGAAGGTGCAAGTAGATAAGCTTCATATCTTGCTTGAATGATTTGTTGAGTAAAGCTATATCTTTCGAATTCACTAGGAACCCAGAATGCATCACTTTCAATGACTCTTTGTAACCAATCTAAGGGCAGAGAAGCCAACACTTCACGGTCCATACCATGTGCCTCTCTGCATAAAAAAGTAAATACAGCATCGCATATACGTTCACTTCCTTGCACCATTAATTCATCCGCAAATAACAGGTAGTCAACCACATTTTGATGGTCAAGTGTCTTGAGAATGTAATCTATACAAATACCACACACATCCAGTTGAAAATAAGAGCTCGTGGCTAGAATCTGTCGTACATTGTCTTGGGTGATAAACGGATCGTCTATTTTACCATACAGGTATTCGAGGACAAACTGAAATGATTCGAGTGTGATGAACGGATTATCTTCAAAATGCAAAGTCACTCCATCTGATTCGGCTTCCCGAAAACCGCCCTGTAAAAGCAACTTAAAGTAGGGATTTTGATCCAATACCAAACGATGTAGATTATATGATTTATCCCATGCGGGTATATACACACTCACATCACTGCCAACACCGTCCAAAAGTCCTCTTCTTAATATATGTCTACAAAGCATAAGAGAATGCATTCGCCAGTCATATTTGGAACTACTATTATTATTATTGTTGTTGTTGTTGATGTAATTATCACTGTGGTTAGTTTGGCCAAAGTTTTTATTATAAGCGGTGGATTTCATTTCGGTAGAAGAGCTTGGAGAAGACTGAAATTCGGTATAAGGTGAGCTGGTATGCATCCAAAGGTGGTCGGTTACTTTTGGTGAGGATCGGGACCGATGGTGTTCAGAAGAAGGTACGGGTGTTGCCATCTCTTTATTTCTTGCGGATTCCCTTGAAACTCGAATCGAGTTGGGTTGCACTCTTCTATCACGCCTACTTGAGCCAACTTCCTCCATTGATATATTCGTGAGAAGAATAAAAAAAGAAAAAAAAGATAAAAAAAAAAAAAGAGGTCAGTTAAAAATATTTACATGATTGTGTATGTGTGTGTGTGTGTGGTGTACACGTGACGCTATCAGAACACATAAAAGGAAGAATGCGATTATTTATTAATAAATTAAAAAAAAAAAAAGTGAGGGTGTTTAAAGGATATATGTTACAGTTGTGTTGTGTTATTGAGAGTAGTCCTCTAAAGAACTTGCCATTTCCATCATAGGGGGACTAGATATAAGAAGGAGTTTAGTTATGGTTATATTAAAAGATGAGATGATGTTTACCTTTGTCTTCTTCCTCCTTTGCTAGCCTGTTGCATCTTGTGGATAGGTGGATGCTCTGTTGGTGTTAATAATTCGAAACTGCACAATAATTCTTCATTGACACTCATGATTGCACCAAAATTATCAAATTCACCACAATAATTGGGAGCACTAAATACAGTCACCAGTGTTCTTTCATTAAAGAATTGATAGCCGTCCTCCACCACCATATGTGCCCTACAGACAAGATCCAAATCAAATTTAGACAAGAATTCGTTCACAATCTTCTTTCCAAAGCAATACGATACGCCTCTTTCATTATCCTCCCAATCCACCGCAGTGTCACTTGGGTCCGACCATAACAAGTCATTCAACAATCCAAACTCAGGCACGTCAGTGGGTCGAATGATGGTACGAATATCATCCAGATTATTCAATGAAGGACTGATACCTCCATGAACACAGAATATCTTTCCTGCTACCAGACCAGTAATCGGCAGCGTATTAAATACATCAATAAATGTCTTCCAAATCTTGACATTCGTTCGTCTTTTACATTCATCATAGAATCCATACACTAAATAATATATGGTTAGTCTAATCATCTCCCATTTTTTTTTTTTTTTTTTTTTTTTTTTTTTTTTTCTAATTTTACCTCTGGTGACGTTGGCACACTCATGATTGCCTCTCAACAAGAAAAAGTTTTCGGGATACTTGATTTTATAACAAAACAACAATAAAATGGTCTCCAAGCTTTGTTTGCCACGATCAACATAATCGCCCAAGAGTAAGTAGTTGGCATCGGGTGGATAGCCTCCCATTTCAAATAAACGAATTAGATCGTGGTACTGACCATGAATGTCGCCCATGATTTTGACAGGTGGATTCAACTCAATGAGTGTCTAATTTTTTATTTTATTTTTTGGGTTTAGTACCTCTTCAAGATATTAAAACTTGTTACTTACAGGTTGGCTCATGAAAACTTCGCTCACCGCTCTACAAATGGCGACAATTTCAGAGTTCTTGAAGCACATGGATTTAGAAACTTTGCCGCTTTTGCCTACTTCCAATAAACGACTGATACATTCGTCGACATCCAAGTTTTTTCCGAATGAGTGCATAGAATTAGCAGTCAACTGGTTTTCAGAAGACAGACTGAGTTGGTTGAATGAATGGAGAGTGTCGTCATTGGTAGGTGAGTGGACACTATTGATACTATTGGGGAAAGGATATTCTGGAGCTACTGGGGATTTTTGCTGTGATATATCAATAGGTGCATTATTGGAATTACTCACAAGAATTGAGCTAATTGAAGTGGCTGTTGTATTTGAATATTCATTATCTGGTGTACTATCAGTTCTTATAACACTCGGTCTATGTTTATGTTTTTTGGAGTGAACATTTCCCATTTGGTTATTAAAGAAGGTAAAGAAGAATAAAAAAAAAAAAAAAAAGGATAGCCAGTTTTGTATTGGATCCATTTGACGGAGTTAGAGAGGGTGGGTTTTGAAAAAACGGGATTTTGCTTTAATGCTGTCGGGAAATAATATAAGGGATCAACTTTTTTTTTATTTAAATTACAAAATGGGAATATAACTGTTGATTCTATCCTTTTGGTTTTGAGAAATGCACTCAGCAATCCAAACAATGTTTCTGATTTCTTGCTCCTTCAATTTGATGTAAGCATAAAATACACCATAGTTGAATTGTTGTTGGAAAGCTTGTCTGTTCAAAAAGACCTCCGTCTCAAAAAACTTGTCTTCCAACGTCTTGCTGCTGCTGCTATCAAAAAAGCCACGGTATTCATGGAATACCTCACAGGTAGATTTAACTTGATCCATCTCATCAGCAATAGCTAAACGAGCGTTACCGTCAGGGTAAAGACGACCAATAGTAGGGAACAACTTTTTACGGTCCTCCTTGGGTAACTCCGTACCAAAAGAATTGATCGTAATGTTAATCGTACGACGATCTGCTTCAAACTAGACAAATACTTGTTAAAATTCTGTCTGTTCTATAACCGCACTACACAACTTACACGGAGAATGTCGCCCATCACTTCAGCAGTAGCTCCACCAATAGTTTGACAGAATTGGTAGAAATCTTCGAGGTATGCCTTGTAAAGAGTGTTACGGATAATTTCAATATTGAGCTCATCCAAATCATGGGCACTGAGACAGTTGGCAAAATAAGGTGCTACACAAAATCGCGTTAATTTTGTTCTGGAATCCAACAAAATATATATCTTACCTAAGGGAGTTTCTACCAAGACAGTGTTATATAATTCAGCAACTGTAGTGGCAACGCAGAGAGCAGGCATAGTGTCAAATACGCCAAGGGGATGACAACGATCAAGAAGTTCGTGCGTATCACGTTCATGAAGTGTACCCGTAATAATTAAAATGACATTATCAATCATGTATTGATAGCTACATACAAATTCATTAGTAAACTGTTTTTTTATGCACTTGTTGCTTTCTTTTCTTACGTGATATATTCCAAAAACTTGGTCAAAGGTTGAACAGCATTGCTACGAACATAGTCAAATTCCTCAACAAGACTTTGCGTCAACTTTTCTGCAATGGTAGAGGTGGCAATAGGAGAAGGTTCGTTTTGTAAAAGGGAACCATAATCGGTTGCACCCAACTGAAGACGAAGATCTTTAAAGGAACATCTTGTTCAATACCATGTTGAATTGTATACATTTAACAAAAAAAAAACTTTACCTTCAAGAGTTTCACATTGACTGAAATTAAGGTATTGAGTAGAGTTCAAGATGCCTGAGTAATAACCTCTCAAGATACCATCAATGTAACCATCATTCTCATTGAAACTAAGTGCGCTAGCCATCCTTTCTTTTTTTTGTGTGTGTGTGTGTTTTCTTTAGCAACTAAGAGACGAAACAAAATAAAGTCCCTTTTTTTTTTATTTTGTAAGATGCGTCACGGAGACGCCGAAACTCCCAACTGAGCTCTAATTTCATTCCCGGTCTTTCCATCTCCATTTTAAAAGCTGTTGCCCATTCTTTGTTTTTTCTTCATTGGAGTGAAATTTGCATTTTCGTGCCTAGATATATCAGTAACATTATTGTTTGAAATCTTAGCATATATACCTTTTATCAAATATATTTATCTTCTATGTCAAATTGAGAACATTTAAGACTGAGTTACTAAATTAGAGATATAGCAAGCCTATTTTTTTTTAACTATTATAACTAATCTGGTCAGCAACATGATTAAAGCAACTTACAATCACTATATCATCTAACGGTTCTGCACTAAATGAGGATCAGTTTCTTGATTACACCATAGAGAAAGTCTATCAGGTCTTCACTTCATATCACTGCATAATTACTTGTTGTGGGGGTGATATTTGCTACAATTTTAAGCATTCAGACTAGTTGAGCATAACAACATATGTGAATATATATATATATATATTCAGACATGATCCTGTAAATTTATTGAATTAGATGTATCATCAATGACTTGTCCCTCGCTCAAACCAAACTGGATCTCACTGCGTAACAAAACAGTCGATTTCCAAGATTTCATGCCGAAAGTATTCTAGGTCATCTGTGAGCCAAATAACACTTACTGTTGGGGAGTGACGCAAAACTCACATGATGCGATACACCAGGAAGGGAATGGTGCGATCCGGTACCGAGGAGCTTTAGATTAGTGGATTAGATGTCATTAAATGCCCATTAAAAAAAAAAGTCCGTCGTAAATACAGGTACATTGTAAGATGAGCAAACCCTCCACATTAATCACAACTCACATAATAGAGCTTTCACAAAATGTCTGGTGAATATGTCATTAAGAAGAAGCATGATCTATTGTATCAAAGAGAGTTACACGACTGATCGCACATTAAAGTCCTAATGATAATACACCAAACAGTATCAGGATAGGTCAAAGAAAATAAAAAGTGACAGTAACCGTCGAATCCCAAAAAGACATGAAACCTCAGCAAAAATGACGGGCGCAGAACACTTTGTTTGATCATAATTTTTTTTTTTTTTTTTTTTTTTTTTTTTACAAACTGGAGGTACTATGAAGAGTATCTGACAGGAGGCTCAATAGCGTAATCATTGTACAGCCCTCGTCATGTGCTGTTGATAAGTAGACATGACACGGGCCCATCCAACACACGCAAAAAGAAAAAGAAAAAGAAAAAAAACGTAACGCCCATCCACGTACACTAGACAACAAGAAATTCGGATTTAGCTGAAACTTTGGCAATGATATTATTTTGTCACGGGAATCTAGTCAGTCACTTACATAAAAGTCTTTGGGCCGATAACACTCCTTGGCTTAAAGCATACGAAAAAGCGAATAGCTTCAAAACAAACCAATACTGCCCTGATTCACAAAAAAAAAAAAAAAAAAAAAAAAAAACTTGTGTTCTAGGGTAAATAGGTTGTGTTTCATTGTTGACGTAGGTAGCTAATAACGAGAGCAAATTCCTCATACTGTCAGGCATGGCCTTAAAAAAAGACGGTGCTTATAATGGTTTTTCTAGTAAAATGCATAATGTTCTTCATGAGCAGCACTGTTGTTTAAGCTAAATTTACAGGTTATTAAAAACGACATACAGATGAAAATATTGTGCCATGCCATAACGCTCAAAGTATAATATATTTATTATATTCTCTCTTATTATGCATAAACAAAATAAATCATAGATCTTTTCGGGACAAAGTTTCTTAACAGCGACACGGTTTAACCAAAACCTCAAAATAACCAAGTAGACTTAATACATTTCAGACAGTAATGTCGTAACCTATTCCAGACCAGCCCATATCAGGTCGATCATAGATGTATTCGAGTGTCAAGTTTAAAGATACATTTTTAAGCCAGAACTGGTTTTTTTTTTTTTTTCAGTCTCTGAATTAAGCTTTTTTTCACATCATGGACCTGTTTCGAGGAGGGTTCATAATTGCAGAAAACAATGTTGACATCATTGCAACTAACATTTTTATTTATCTGATTTGGTGGCTGTTACATCTATAAAAGTATTATTTATTAGAATTAATAGAAGCCATAAATAAAATCTCTCTTATGTAAGAGCTACCTTCTACAATAAGAAGCCCCGCTTTTTAAGATGGCTAGGGGCTGGATGACAAAAATTTGTAGTACGCAAGCTGATTTTGTAGGCAAAGTAGACATATTTGGCTCAATATATACATGCATATCCTTCCTGGATATCCATGTAAACTTCACATATGTTTTTCAAAAAAGAGTCTAAAATAATATAGCGTTTCACTGGCATGGTAATAGTTTCATCATATATTTTATTTTTTTGCAAAGTTGGTTAGAAGCTTGTAAAGCTGACAAGAGCTATCATCATGTGGTCTAGAAAAAAGTCAAGTGATATGTATCAACGTTAACAATAAACTCATTATGTTGCCGTCAGGGCGATATTTTACATATAGTATGCTTATACCTGATTTTATGAAAATAAGAACGGTATCATACCGTCTTCTTTATTAGTATTAGTAGGCTGTAGATTCTTTTAAATCAACAATTTTGTACCAATTTGTCATGATGAACATATTTGAAAAGCATTTTTAAAAGAAGCAAATCGATTGTTTCAACAACATTCATGAGTTAGGGCAATATAATATGTCTCATTACAAATTCTTATCCATAGGGCTCATATATATTATAAAAAAATAAAATAAAAAATCTTTATCGAGTTATCTTTTTCGAGCTTTCTACATTCCCAAATAGAATGACACAAATTTTTAAAGATACGTATGTCATTATTTATAAATTGTACAAAGGTGTTACACTGTGCACAGCCTTCGTCACCGCAAATTCCGGACAAACAACACATCCGGCATTTATTTGCATAGACCCGTGAATTTTTTTTTTTTTTTTTTTTTTTTATAATCTACACACATAATTTATAATCTGTGTAAGGAAGCATTATTTAAATACGCAACGAAATAATATCCTGGATTGAAAGACACAGACTGAGAGATGGAGTAATCCCCATGTAATAATTCACCCCACATTCAATTGCATTTATTTTTTGATAATTTCCTGCCTGACTCATCTTTCTTCTGATTGTTGATAATATGACTCATCACATAAAATCCAATGATGGTGTCTCCCAATTACAGTCCATGCTACTAGGAAATCACTTATCCCAATGGCAACAGGGGGGGGGGGGAAACAAAGCATCCTAACTTATGCGGAATTAGCATCCGTGTCTTTTAAATATATTTGTCAACAGACCTGTTGTCTTCCAAGGATACAAATGCTGTTCTCTATGTACAATCAAATTGGGCGTTTTACATTCTGTAAATTACTATGCAAAGTTGTATAAATAAAGTTTAAACAATCCAATCAACTTTTGAACAAGCGATCAATTTACAAATGTAATTAAACAAAAATTTAGTGATCAATTGGTAGTAGACCTTAACTGTGTCTACTTTTCAAATTTAGCTATCAATGTAAATGCTGTGTGTGTGTGTGTGTGTGTGTGTATGTGTGTGTGTGTGTATGTATGTATATTTTATTGTTAGAGCATGATGCAATGGCTGATATTCAAGATCGGTTTGGGTGATGATATGTTCATCAGATCCAAATAGGGGTAAAAATATTATTGAATTTTCTTACTCAAAAGGAAACACTAAATGCTGCAGGAACCTATAAACACCTTCAAACAAAGCCCCACGAGTTGTATATTAAGCGAAGCAGTATGAAGCAAACAAATTGATTAGAAACATTTAGCACATCAAACACTATTAAATGCAAGTCATGCATTTTTCACCTTTTGTCAGTATAGTATTTAGGTGTTTATTTTGAAAAAGAAAGAATAAAGAAAATAACAAGGGAACTGATAAGAGTTAATTTATACTATAACAGAAAAAGATATCATCCCAATTCTACTCTAACTGAAAATTAATAATAATAAAAAAAAAAAATGTTAACTGTAAATGTAGTCATTAAGGATAATAAGGCACAGTACATAAACTCTTACTTACAAATAAATGATATAACTGGTTCCTTGGGGATACTAACATATTTGTATAAATTGTCTTTTATCATGTGTTTGGAAATTCCCTCTCTTTACTTTCATCTGAGACTCCACCCGATCAACCTATTACTAAATATGGGCTCAATCAGGTGCGGGAAAAAAAGCAAAAAAAAAAAAAAAAAAAAAAAAAAAATATGGCAGACTTCAAATGATCTTGCCGATTGAATTACTGTTAAAAATAGTAGACTTGTGCATTCAGTCGGATGTCAATGACAACGAGAATATTCTCAAATGGACAAGACAAGTGACAACAGCACAATTACTTTTACTCAATCGCCCTATTTACAACTATATTATACAAAACCCGAAGTTCAATAGGCTTAGACTTTGGAAACTGTTATGCCATATACCAAAACAAAACCAGCCTATCCAACTAGCAGTAGGTGTATCGGACGATTCGTGGACCATTGTCGATGTTGACATTAGAAATGAAAGGATCGGGACCGGAGAGTTTGAGAGCTTTCTAGTTCTGGAAGAAACAATGAAATTTTACACCAAGCCAAAGAAATGGGAAAAGGAGTATTTGTTGATAAGGAAAAATATGGGTGGCAGACAAGTGCTCTTTTTTGAACTGTATGAATTCCTGCAGGACTTACATTTATTTACAAAAAACAACATCATGTCAATTTGGTTATGGAAAAGATGCAACACATTCTTTAAAAAGGATATATTATTCAATATGACTAACAACAACGATGATGGATTCTTTAGACCCGTGTTGGATACACAACAAAAATCACTAATGGCTTGGGATCGACCTACCTTAAAAAAGAAAGGATTGACAGAATCTGTCATGCTGTATAACACAGAATTGTTTGGGCGATTATTGTAATAAAGTATATATACTCCCCCTCCTTTTTTTTTTTCATTTCTTCTCTTCATCTTTTGCTAAATAATTATCACCAATGGAATCTATTACCCCTCAATCAATTGTTATTACTCTTCCCGTTAATACTGCTGCTTGTAAATGTTGTACTTGTGGCTCATTCTCGCACAAGACAAGGTATGGATTATACTCGTATTAAAAGACAACAGTATCTAATATCATTATAGAGATTGCCCCAGGTTGTATAACTAAATGGTTATATAACATGTACACATATGTAATATGCTTTTTATTTTACTGCTGCTTATACCTACACTACACTATTACTACTACTATTACTACTCCCTATTACTGCTACTCTTACTACATAACACGTTTCAAACAAATCACAAGAAACACGATAACATACATTAATTATAATGAAATAATAAAGAAATATGAACCTGTGAATAAAATGTCAAATGAGTGATTCCCATGACCATAGAGCAATTTATACGTGTTTGGTTTTCTATTTTTTATACTAAAACAATAACAATAAACAATGATGGTAAAAAATGCTACCTTATCCTAAATTAAAGGTATCCCCCTGAGCTTCGGCAACCAAAGATATTCCTATTCTTCTCTA
Source organism: Mucor saturninus (assembly GCA_016758985.1). Lineage (NCBI taxonomy): Eukaryota > Fungi > Mucoromycota > Mucoromycetes > Mucorales > Mucoraceae > Mucor > Mucor saturninus. Next base: position 80,881 of record JAEPRD010000082.1, read on the forward strand.
TTCCGAGCCACGTTTTTAAGCTTTTTTTTTTTTTTTTTTTTTTTTTACCAATTATCATCTAATTTAGTAGAATATTATTAGTATATTGTATTTGGACTCTATAAACTTATATACACAATGCTAAGCTTTATAATTGACTTATTCCTTTGGACAACCCTCTTAAACTAAGTTATAATGACATTTTTTAATGATTTCATTGTCAACTCTTTTGGCTTCATATTGATATCTAGCGTATACGATCATTTTTAATTTGATTCGAATCTGCCTTGTTTGTCATTCTATTTATGATCATTATATAAAAGGAAATATTAAAAACACAGGAAACTCATGTACCTCATTGGCCTTATTCCGTTTCACTAATATCCCCAATCTGTATTTTTTTTTGTTTTTTTTTTTTTTTTGTTTTCTTCATTCCTTCAGGAACAATTCTGCTTGTGAAGCTTTTCCGATCATTAACTGTGAAACCGTCTTTTAACCTTTTTGTTTACAAGCTAAGCTGGATTTAAACAGAAGAGTTAAAATATAAGTGTTCGCAATTTCGGGGGAACAATATACCACTCAATGACCTAACACAGTTTTAACACTTGTATAAAACTACGTTTTCAATGTAAGGATTTTACTCTAATACAAAGATTTATTGTACCACTCATGAGTTTGTCGAACCATAAATTTAACTTTTCATCTTCATAATAGCTTAGGGCTTGTTTTTTAACTTAATCAACAATTTAGGTGATATAAAATTTTATCCGGGTGCTGTATTTTTACTGCGGCAATCACTTCTTAAATTGATATGTTTGCTTCCGATTTCGGCTGTTATGGTATATGTACTATACACAATTATTTTGTTCCTTATCATAAATATAGAACAGATGTATACGGTCGACTTAAATCCAATTTGAGTTTGATCAGCTCTCATTCCCCATGTTTACCACCTGTGTTTAATTTTAGACACTTCTCGGATCAAACTCCGGAATTAATTTTAATAGAAAAAAGAAAATAACGCTCTTATTCCAACTAGTCTTAAGAGGTGACCCAGCGTATATTGTCAACTCCATTTCAAGGTTTACTAGATATATATTTTCTTATAATTACTATCCAAAAAAAAACAATCAATTCAGTTTGCAGTACCACGCACATAGATCTTAATATAAAACAATCTTTCCTTTGTTCTGTTTTGACACAGTATGCCATATTTTTTAAAGATTAGACGAATTTAGGTTGTTGAAAGCGTGTTTAATATCACGTAGGCTTTAAATTTATTGAAAATACCGGGTACCTTTGTATCCTATTCATTAATGACTCTAAGTGCACTAAACCGCAAAATCATTGTCAGCAATAACGAGATGTACGTCTAATATGACTTATATTGACTCACCAAAAACAACTTTGTTATATTTTTAGATCACTGCAGTTCACATCTCTGGATAATTCAGGGACATTAGGATGGAAGTAACAAAGTGTGTATGTGTGTGTGTGTTCATTTCTACCTCATGTATTGTCGCTAAATTATGGATAGAAGCATACATTCAGTCCTCCCAAAAGCATCTTATTACGGTATTGCAGTTTATGATGGACTCAAATTAAGAGATTGTCAAGAGAGTGAAAGTCTCAGTTCAATCAGGGTTACAATCCGGAAACAGTTAAGCCCAAGATAGACGCCGCACATTTATTCATGGGTTATAACATGCTAGTCCTTGACTAATTTAGATATATCAATTTTGTCTTGTACAAACTATGTGTTTCCCAAATTTATTTCAAATTTCTTTGATAAAATTACGGTCAACTTACACAATTAATGAAAATAGTATGACATATCATGGAATTTTTTTTTGACATCAAAATGATCAAATGAAAATTTAATTTTTCGCCACTGATGAAAACATAGACTTGGCATCTATTAAACAAAATGTCCGTGTGGATATATGTACAGTAAACAATACGAGCGCGCACATGAATATTTGCCTGTATTTTTGGACAGTACTTCAACTTAATGTATGATAATAAGTGGTACTTTTACCAAATCATTATCTTTTCAGCAGGTGCTCTAGTGGAGCTAAAAAAAAAAAAAAAAAAATCCAATCTTCCAAAAAAATTATGACAGAAGGTGTCAATCAGTCTAAATGTTTACTCTTGTTATGTAAAATGAAATGATTGTTTTGAACCGATAAGAATACTACCATACTGATTTATTATACTGCCATCTTTTATCTGAACAATAAAATTACAAATGGTAGGTAAATTCTAAAGAAAGTGTGTATCATAACACAAGACTATTAAAAAACCAGATTTATGGAAATAAACACGTACATGGATCACCCGTTGTATATTCTTTAACGGTTTTCAATTGGATTCCATCCAATGTTTTTGGCTTTTGGCTTTTGGCTGTTATGACAGTCCTTGTTTAGTTAATTTACGTAATCAGGCTAGTCTTTTTATGGAAGTAAGGGTAAATAAATGACCTATGCAGATCCGCGGTTACTCACTGTTAACTAATGTCTTCATGCAAATATTTTATGGGGGTAGGGCTGAGACTTTCATCACTTCAAATCATCTTTTTATAAGGAGAAAAATGTATTTATTAATTCATTGGTTAAATCATTATTCGTACATGTGAACTTGAGGATTTTTTTTTTTTTTTTTTTGACTATTTCTTTTTTTAATCAGTACGAATAAGCTGTAGAGGAGGAGGTAGAGATGCTTGGATTGCCATTTCCGTGAATTTTTGCGTGTCTTCTAAGATTGCTTACGACTGAAAAGTTACGACCACATCCATCAAAAGTACATTTAAAGGGTTTCTAAATGATACTATTAGTTATTTATCTCATTGCGTTATTGTTTATACATACTTCTCCTGTGTGGCTATACATGTGGGTTGTAAGTGAACTAGGTCGAGTAAATCGCTTGTGACACAAGCGACAGATATATCGTTTATTGTTTCCGGGACTGGGTGATCTTGTATGTTCATGATAGGCTGTAGTGTAAGATGCGGATGAGGGGGAAGAGGATCGCGATGTGTTCATTGAAGAGCGGCGATAATGACTATGTTCATGAGTAGACATCCTACTGCCTAATATTTTATTTTCTTGTGTTGTTAGTATAAATGAGTATATAAAGTGTAAATAACATACCTTGTTGATTGTTATACATCAGCATGGATGTGGTGGGTGATGTAGATAATGTAGGGGATGAAGAAAGGTAACGGTTGTCATTGTTTCCATGGTTATAGATATTATTATTCAATTGGTGACGATAAGAATCAACAGACAAGCTGGACTCATTATTGTAAACATTACGTTGAAGATAAGGTGCGGATGATGGAAGCATGATTTCATGCGATAACATAAGTTCGTTACTAGTACGCCCAGATTTCCATGGTTGATGCTGATATGGTTGTTGAGAATTTAAGGTAGATGGGAGGAATGAATAATTATTCGGTAAGGATGATATGGGATATTGTTGATGATTTGAAATTACAGGTAATGTTTGTGGGTGATATTGGTTGAAAGAGTGTGTACTATTTGCCATTGCATCATTACGTTGATTGTGTTTTGATCCAGAAGAGATTGGAGTACCGTGATAAAATGGAGTCTGGTGGGCAAAGTTCATATCTGGATAAATGTTGGAAATCATGAAAAAAAGAGGGGAAGAGGAAAGGAAATTTGGAGGGTGGGTGAATAAATAAGTTAATAACCAGCAAGCCGGGTATGTTTTTATAAATTTATATTGTTTAATGAAGGGAAAAGGGATATGTATGATGTATGTTACAAATTTGAACCGGCAAGCCGCGTTTTAATTGTAAAGTGTATGTATGAAATATAGACAAGTTTTGAGAGAGAGAAAAAAAAGACCTTGGTTCAACCCAGATTTGATTCTTTGTATTTGATAGCGATATTGATATAAGATGGACTAGAAGGTAAAAAAAAAAGAAAAGACACTGAGTACGGTATGTTTTATATACAGAAAATAATCGAAGGGGTAAATATAAAAACAAGGAGTAGTTTTATTTTGTTTACATGTATTATTAAATATTAACTCTATATTATATATAGAATACACAACAACCACTTTTAACCTTGTTATATTCGTAAAAAAGAACATTTCAAAGCAGTAAAATACATGTGCTTGTAGTGCCACTAAGGTCGCGCTGATATGTAATAGGTTGAGCGAGAGGGGGGGGGGGTTAATTCTGTCAACCATATATTACATAAATGCGCAAAGATTTTCGCTGTAATAATTTGTTTTAATTAATAACAAACACAAAGACAGTAATTCCTAAAAGAATTGCTACCACGACACACACGTGTATGAATCAAGAAATACAGTATTGTGTGTGTGTGTATAATGGGCGTGTTACACAGATGTGTATTTGTTTACAAAAGGAGGCTATGATCACTTCAACCCCAAGAATCAGTACCAGCTAATAAAAAGCCTTGTAATATATAATAAGCTCGAGGGAGGGAGATCCAATCAAAAACTTCAATAACAAATAAAAACTTGTTTCGTTTCTTCTTTATTTCTTTTTTATGCGTTACATAAGGTTTAAGGACATGTGGGATGAATATATAAAAGTGTCAAATACCTCCTTGTTTTTGTTTGTTCTTAATTCCGAAAATGTACAAAAGACATCTCTATTTTTGAGGATCGAAGCTGGAAGAAATAATGTTCCGGCTCGATTGTCTACACTGCTATAAAATAAGCGACGAGGAGGGATAACAGCCCATTCTTACCTAAAAAAAAAGGGGGAGGGGGGAGGAGGAGGGGGATAGAAAACACACAAGAGAGAGATTGGTCATAACATATTCATTTTGGCAACCTTTTTATTTTTAAGCGAGGCAATTGGTGTTTGAAGAAACCTATTATAGAAACTTTGGGTGAATAAAATAAAAAATAAAAATGGGAGTGGAAGATGGAAAAGATAATATAGTAAAACACTAATAGAAATATAAAGTTATTTTGTATGTGTTTTGTTGCTCTTTTTTTGTTTCAGTAAACTTTTTTTTTTTTTTTTTCCTTATCATTTTACATCGAATTGGCGTTAAATATGGCCTCCGAGACGTAGGAAGCAGTAATCTGTTTACCACCAAACCATCTGCCATTCAATGCATTGATCGCCTTTTCCGCAGACTCCACCGTATCAAACTTTAAGAAAACTTCGCCCTAAAGTAATAATTAATATTGATGATCAATCAAAATATTATATAACTTACCATTGAATCAGCATTGACCTTGATATGTTCGACAGGTCCGTAACGTTCACATTCTATTTTAATATCTGATTCAAGATCGCTTACCCAATCTGGCTCTGTTTCTCTATTGTATAAATGTTAGAATACTTAAGAGAAATAAATAGATCAGACACTTACTCTGCAGGATTAAACATGTTATTTAACATGACATAGCGAGAAGAACTTGTTGGGATAAATGGTTTGCGACTAATAGTTATAAACTTTTATCAGTACAGTCAAGATTTATTCTGTTCTATTAGATACTTACGGAGCAATAGGAGCAGGCGCCATACGACGAGGCGCCTCATGTTCGTCACTAGGATCTCTAGCGGCCAGTTTTGCCATTAGTTCGGCTCTTGAAAGAGAGTTCAAAGCAACCCCCTCGGTTTCTAAATGATGTACAAAAATATGAGTCGTTTTAATACATAATTACGTATTGATTGTCTTACCTTCGTCGTCGAGATTGTAGCTACCTCCAGAAGCTAAAGTATTCTTTTCAGTAACAAGACCCACCTTTAACTATAAAAAAAAACAAGGTTCAGTCTACCACGCAAATGCAAATACACAAACAGGACTTACATTTCTACCGGCTAATTCAAAGCCGTTCATCTTTTCTAATGCTTGCTTTGCATCTTCACCATTTTTGTATTGAATAAAACCGAACCCTTTTGAACGGCCTGTCTCAGGATCTATATCAAAAAAAGGATTAGCCTGATTAACCTGATTATGGAATAACCCATACCTTTGTGAAGATTGACAAAGTCCAAAGCTCCAAATGGTTCAAAGATTTGGCGTACATCATCATCTGTTAAACTAAAATGAAGTGAGCCTACATATAATCTTTGATATAAAGGTTCAGTTGTAACTCCCAATCTATTGTGTATTTAGTATAAAAATGACTAGCATGATTCTACCACTTACGCGTTTCTTTGAGCTTGCATGGCCAATCTATTCTTCTCCGCTTCAGATAATTGCACAATGACGGGAATACCTAAAAGTTTTTGGCCTGATAATGCGAGCGCATTTTGGACAGAGGATTCCTCGTAAAACTCAACATATCCAACACCCTTAGACTTTCTTGAATTTCTATCTGTAATAATCTTGGCTTCACGGAGACGTCCTGCTTGAGAGAAAAAGTCCTCGAGTTCACGAGTGGTTAAACGAGCAGCAAGTTGAGTCACAAAGACCGTTCTTCTATCTCTGTCCTCCTCAGGGACTGGAGGTGAAGGTGATCTACCTCCTCTTCTATTATTAGTCCTTCTTCTATCGTTATACCTATCATGAAGTGGGGGTGGGCTTCGACTACGTCTTCTAGAGGGTGGGCTTCGACTACCGCGTCTTCTACTTCTGCTACGTCTTTTATATTCACGAGAAGGAGAACGTCGATGTCTTCTTTCTCTACTGACTGATCGAGAGGAGCGGCGATATCTCCTACTACTGTGTCGGGAATGTGATCGGGGGTGAGAAGAATGGTGACGAGAATCAGACCGATGTTGAGAGTGTGAAGAATGATGTCTAGGACTACTAAATAAAAAATAACCCGTTAATAAACGTTCAAGGCCTTTTTTTAGTTTTAGATATTTTACCGTTGATCATCTTCTCTAGGTTGTTCTTCCTGTCAAAAACGAAAAAAATAAAAAAATAAAATTGTTAGGCCCAGTTATCATTTGATTGTATTTACTTAATCGTGAGAAGACCCCTCCCACAACAAAAAATATCGAAATTTCTTACTCTCTTTTCTTGATAGGGAGCATCAAGCATAGCTTCAACGTCAATATCCATCGTGATTATAATGTTTTTGATTATCTAAATTACAAAAAGTAGAGGGAAAAGAGGCAAAGTAAAGAAGAAAATTTTGATTGCTTTAGTTTAAAAAAAAAAAATTGAAAATTCTACGTCACCCCAAACCACAAGGCGGCCTCATCGGTCTTACAAATCTTTAAACATGCCGTGGTGAACAAAAGACAGCTGTTTTTTTATCTACATATAATTTGCGCGCATGCGATCGATACAGGGACAATAAATAATATGAAATAGGTGATTGACTTGCTATACAAAAATAATTGTAGCCTAAAATGTAAAGATTAAACAGTGGTTCGAATAAGACTATAATGCTATTTAACACTAGCTTTCATGGTAAAACAATAAATGTCTTCAGGACAAGCAAAAATGTGGCTTCACAAACAGAGCTGTTCTGTGAAATTAAAGTTTGATTCATCTGAATATTTAAAGCAAAATAGAAATTGCAATCGCAAGAGCCACTCTTCTAGGTACAAATTATCGCTGTAGATTAGTTATCAAGATTTTTTTACCAGCATATAAAGATCTATATCTTCTTCTTTATCAATTGGATTGATGGGGGCATAAGCCCTAAGTCCTATTGGAATAGACGTACAACAAAATCAACCCGAACTCGGCACTGAGGAACATCAACATCTGGTAAAAGCAAACAAAGCGGGGCTAGAATTCCTTCTGAGTGACTGTCGCACGCTTCAATACAAAGCTAGCTCCGACGTGTTCCGAACAAAGCATAAAAAGAATGACCTTCTTTTTTTAACTTTAATAATAATAGATATGTCTAGTTCAAAGGAAGAGCAAAATATTACCACAGGCACTGCTTCCGAGAAAGATAGTTTAAATGACAAGGAGGTAAACCCAACAGAAAATTTGCAGGTAGAGCTAGAAACAACAGCTGTTGAACAACAAACTATTCCTGCTGTTAATGTTGAGCAAGATTATAGTAAATTACCCGAACATGTTCGCATCCTAAAAGAAGCCTTTCCAGATATCGACGTAGAGGTCATTGAAGCTATTCTTCAGACGCAAAATGACAAACTCGAGCCATCCTTTGAGATATTACTGGGAATGTCTGACCCTAATTATAACTCAACACCTATACCACCACAAGCTCAAGAAATAACCCCCACTATGCCACCACGACCTACCTCTCAATTATCAGACAACCCGAGGTCCAGAACAAATAGCGGTCATGCACCTTATGCTTATTGGGAACAACAATCTCAGCAAGCACCTATAACAGTCGAAGACCAACTCCGGATGGATGAGGAATTTGCCAAGAAATTGGCCATGGAAGATGAATTGAGAGCTAATAACCGTGAGTGTCGCGCAGGTTTTTTTTTCTTTTTCTTTTTTTTTAAAAAAAAATATGTATACGTAATACTAATAGATTATGCTTATTAGGTCGCCAACAACATAATCAGCAACAGCAACAGCAGCAGCAGCAGCAGCAGTATCAAAAACGTGAGCAGGATATGGACCAAGATTCGTTATTTAACCTTCAAGGTAAGCTTGCGTAAAGTACCGTCCAGATGAATACATAGCTAACTGCTGAAATTAGAGGAGCTACCTATTATTAAAGAGAAGATGATTGAGGCAGGGAATGGTAAAACAGTTTAACAGATTCTTTTTTTTATATATCTATTCATGTCGTACTGAGATCGTCTTTAAATAGCCGCGAAAAAAAAAGTAATGGACTTTTACAACCAACTCAAAGCGAACACTCGAAATAATAATATGCCTAACCAACATGAGTCGGCATCCACTTCATCCATCCCAACCACGCATGCGCAATACAGAGGGCTACCTAGTGATGACGGGGATGATCTTTTGACCGGTGATATATCTGCGCTTCATTTATCCGATTATGATGTATACGCACAGACGGGTGGCAGGCAAAAGAATAAGGAAACCATCGTAGCGGGATCGCCGCCGACATCAACACCTGAAGCACAATTAAAGGCCGATGAAGATTTTGCAAGACAGTTGGCTAACGAAAGCTCTACTCCTCCCGCCAAAAAAGGTGTAACTCCAACTGTGGTTATAGCACCCAGATCACCACTTGAATTTGATGGGGACTCTGATTATGAAGGTACGTAACACTTAACTGGGGCTTTGAATGTCCATTTTAACACATTTAAAAAAAGATATTGGATTGACAACCGCACCATCTACTCTTAACAAACCAGAAGAAAACAATACAGTTCCCTATGTCATAGGAGATGATGATGATTCCGACTCGGATGACCTTGTTGATATTGATGAAGACGAATTATTTGGCGTTCAGGATGAAAAGAAACCCAAGGAAGGACCCCTCTTAGAAAGTAATGCCAAGACTTCTACTTCAAAATCACCTGAAAGCCCAGCTGATACAGTTACTAAGCAATAATGTTAAAATGTTTATAATAAAAGAGGGGGCACAAGTACGGATTTTTTTTTTTTGGTTTGTAAATTTAATAGATTATAAATGAAGTTTGCGGAGACACAACGAGCGTTGTACAACAAATAGTTTATTTAGTAGAAAAAAGTTGATGAAATTGGTATAATAAAAAAATTTAAATTTTGACAGGATACAGTGCAAAATATAGTTTTATAGTGGGATGAAACGGCTTGCAAACATGGAGGGCCTTAATTTTTACGGTTAGTTTTAGTAGAAATTCAGGTCTAACATGTCGTAATCGTCGCCTGTATTTGACAATGGATCTATTAACAATGTATCCCATGGATCACACGTGCTGGCTAAATCCTGTGTAAAAGTGACAGACGGTTTGGATGTGGTTGGTTTTTGATATGGATGGTGGCGTTTCGCTGGTGATTTTTGATGAGACGGTTCTTTTGAAATTTTCGGGGGAAATGTATAGCCATTGGTTAGACGGACGGGTTGGAAAGAGTCCGCAGAATCCTCTTCATGTGCTGTTGGTGGTACCTGCAGTGCCGAATGATTCGAGTTGAATGAATTGCTTGATGAAAGTGAGGAAGCATAGGAGAAATCGTCATTGGTGTCCACTGGTTTATTTGAGGGTGTACACTTTTGTTGAGCAATTTTCCAAAAGTCAATACCCAAGAGTGCAGAAAGATCTGTAAAGTCCAATTTCTGCGTCGTAGGGGGACCTTCCAAGTCAGGTTGAGACTTCTTTCGGTCTGCTTGTTGCTGTTGCTGCTTAAAATCAAGGTCATTTAAGCCTTGAAGACGTCGCCACTTATTGGTAGTTCGACGAAGGTCATAGTCAATAGTCAAAAACCAATACTTTTCAAAAAATTCGGGAGGTAATTGCCAGTTTGCTGCAACGGCTGGGTCCCCGCCGTGAAACACAGAGTGGCCTAAAAGACATCGGAAACAGTCATCTAAATCAAATTGGTCTCTAAAAAGAATCATTCTATCCCGCATGTGGGCGGTTGGAATCAAATCAATACGAGGGTCATGTGGTATTGTCAACTTTAACAAAACGCATTAGTTAATATATTCTCAGAGTTTTTGTTTTGTCTTTGTCTTTTGCTTTTCTCTTTTATCTTCTTTTACCTGCAAAATAGTAGGTTGAATAGCAAATGGCGCTGCGTCCATTCGTACGCAAGCTGACTGCAATCTGAGTCGAAGTCGGAGTGCTTGAACAGCAGCAAGGTTTGAAGTGAGTGGTTCCTCAGTTAGCATGACTGGTTTAGGAATATTGCTGTTACTGTTAGTATGTAACGAATTTAGAATAGGCGACTCCCGGGATTCAGAATCTGAACGCACAGAACCCGGGGAAAGTGGTGGTATGCTTGTTTCTCGTTCGTCAAATGGGTGCACAAGATTTTCATCAGTGGGAACATCAGGGCTAAATGTTCCCTCCAGGGTAGTAGTCGAAGTTTCAGTTGGGGTAGATTCAGTCATTGGTGCGGGTGTTGAATCGCCTGTTTCTTGCTGTGGAGAATTGCAGACATCTGGTACAGCGTGAATGCCACCTTTAGTAATCACTATTGAGCCCGATGAGAGGTATCGGTCACGTTGTTTCATTGTATGGGTATGGCCGAATAACTTCGGTGGAATTGGCAGTTTATTATTAGCATTGACACTAATATAAGTAGAAATTGATTCAGGAATTGATTGCGCAAGTACAGTCAAAGCCTGTTCATTAATGTAAGGTCCGTGCTGGGGAATGACTAGGTTGTGTTGGAAACATACCAACTGTAAAGTCAGTACGATTCCTTTCAGATACCAGTTTTCCGAACGCATAATTTCTTGGTCGGCTTTGAACTGTTCATTTTCTGAATGTAATTTATCTCTCTGTTCACGAATTTGCTTGATGGCTATTTCAAGTTCTCGCATGTGTCGCTCTTTACGCTCTCGAAATGCTCTTTGTGCGGCTCTATTTTGTGCTTTACGCAGTGCCGGGGAAGCTGGATTGGGCTTACGTCCTGGCTTCTTTCTAATTTTAATAGGCTGTTGAGGTGTATGTGACAAGATATCATTGATTTGTTCTGTGGTATTGCATTCGGTGTCTGACATATCTTGGCTCATTTATAAAATTTTATTTTGGACAAAAGGGAAAGGGATAAATGGTAAAAAACAAAAATCAAGACCAGCAAGCATAGGCTGCTATTTAAATGGGGTAGAAACGCGGGGTGAAATGAAACGGAGTGTTAATTGGGTAATCCAATGACTGGAAATGATGGTGCTTCCTGCGCTAGGTTCCCACACTTTGCCCGAAAATTTCTATATGGGTTTTTTCGTATGACGTAAAATCGGAAGAATACAATGAATTATCGCAATGTACTTTGGAATAGACTTGCCTTTCAAGCAATGCTTCTCATCACGGAAAAGTTTATTTGGTATCGTGTTCAATGCAGCAACCGATAAAAATCTTTGGGATGACAGTGTAACATTAAACTTTAATATATTTTAAAAGTAAACGATGTAACATGGCAAATTAGGGAAACCTTATAATGTAGCAATTCTGACTAGGATTATTAGTTTCGGACAGAAAGTGAGCACAACGTATAAAAATCCCTTTTTTTACAGCCTTTTAAAACATTAATGACCCGACTAATACGTTTAGTTCACTTAGTTTGCTTGGCTTTATTAGCGAACAATGTGGTACGAGCAGAGTCTACTGTCCAATCCAATCCTATAACCCGCTACTACGAATTCAATGTTACGCAACAATCCATCAATCCAGACTGTTCGGACCATACATCACCTGTGTTTCTCATAAATCAACAAATGCCAGGTCCCGCTATAGTGGCAAATCAAGGCGACACATTACATATCCGGATCCGTAACCAGCTATCCGAAGTACCAACTCACCATCATAATGTGGCTATTCATTTCCATGGAATTCGCCAATACGGCAGCTCTGAAGCTGATGGCGTTCCTTATTTAACTCAATTACCCATTCGTCCCGGAGAAGAATTCGTGCATGAATTTCGTATAGTCAACCAAGCCGGAACTTTTTTTTATCATGCACATGTAGGTTTGCAAGAAGAAACAGTCTTTGGTCCGTTCATTGTCTATGAATCTCAGGAAGCAAATCCGGAAGTTTTAATAAATCCAACAGGCAAAGAAATAGTGGCGTCAAATCATTCCATTTCCAGATTTACTCCACCCGTACTTAGAGGTGGACCGTTCGAATATGATGACGAGAGGACGCTTATACTTAGTGAATGGTGGCATAGACCTCACCTCGAATTCGAAAAATTTATTATGGGTCCTAACTTTACTTTTCTACCCGAAGCAGATAGCATTTTGATAAATGGTCATACCCTGCACAGCTCAAGACGTGCAACTGTTGCAAAATGCGGTGGGTACGAAGTTATACCAGTCCAGCCTAATAAAACATACCGTATCCGTGTTATTGGAGCCACAACATTTCGAACACTTGGTTTTGGTATCGCGAATCACAATTTAACTATCATTGAAGTCGACGGAGAAATGATTAAGCCATATACTGTCAGCCAGTTAGAGGTTGCTCCCGGACAGCGTTTCTCTGTTTTATTACATACAGATCAAATGCCTGAAGATTATGCTATTCAAGTGGTTCGTCGATGGTCTGACAATGTCGAAAGAGTCACAAATGGTCTTGCTGTTTTACACTACCCTCAATTATTGTCTCGTCTTAGCAAGACTATTCCAGAAGCAAATAGTCGAGGAATATTACGACTTAAGAAGCCAGTCATGCTCGAAGCCCCATCCATCCGGCCAAAGTTTGAAAAGGCAGCACAAGAATCTCCGTATTGGATTTGGAATAATCTTGAGCCGTTTTATGGCGTGGATCCAGTCGTGCGCAAGCCAGCAAGTAGAACCATCAAACTTAGAAGTGTTGAGCGTCGCCTTCCTGACGGAACTTCAAGATTTCAAGTAAACGGTGTAGCATACTCTGAAGGTATGAGTAGTAACCAGCAGCCTATTCTGCATGGTATCCTCAACAATACACGAATGTTACCTGGCAGGTATGATACCTCAAAGTCTAACGGATATGATCCCAATCTCAGAACATATCCCCTCAAGCATTTCGAGATTGTGGATATCGTGATACAAAATACTCACATGGCTTTTGAACCGTGCCGCAGTCATCCATGGCATACACATGGTCATTCTCATTGGGAAATAGCGAACGGCCAAGGAGAATATGACGAAGAACGGGATGGCGATATCAGAAATATCGAGCACCCAATCCAAAAAGATATCACCATGAATTACCCCAACGTCGATCCTAGCTTATTCATGAACAATGGAACCAAGGTTACAACTCCTGTAGGTTGCGGATGGTCAAAAATTCGTATTGTAGCTGTAAGTGCGTTTGGTTAGTACCAATAAATTTAATCTGACATTTCTCTTATTCAAATAGGACAATCCAGGTGTATGGGCTGTACACTGTCACAATACCCCACACATGTTGATGGGAATGATGGTAGCTTTAGAAGAAGCACCTGAATTAATCCGTAAAATACAGTGATTTTTTTTTGTTTCAATAAATTTATTTCAACTACTGTAAGTCTTTGTCAGTTGGCTTATTGACCACCGCGAAGAGCCAAAACCAGATGAAGAACTGAGCCGCCTTCAATGCCGTATTGACTAGCTGTCATCTCATCAGCCCTACAAAAGCAAGAAAGAAAAGAAAAAAACATCAGCAATGGTATTCACAGATTCTAAGTTTTGACTTATATTTACATTTGCTTTCCACTATAAATTAAACGTTGTTGAGGAGGGGGAATACCTTCCTTCTCTTCTACACGTTCTTTAATACGGGAGATTTTGTCATTGGGTTCGATATCGATTTCAATCTATTTTTTTAATGCTTTATAAACATAACGCTCTACTAGAGAAGAAACTTTGACACAAAACTTACTTCTTTTCCGGTTAAGGTCTATTCAGTCCAAACAAATATTAATTCCAAGACAAAAATGTGGGTAACTATTACTGATTGTCGTACCTTAACTTTAACAAGCATTTTATTTGTGTTTGAAAAAAAGAAAATCAAATAGCCTTTCTTTGTTCGCGCTCGAAAAAAAAACCTTTGAAGGATTGCACGGTCACGTTACGTTGTAGCATAGCCTATGACGTCGTTTACTTCTTTATTAGGCAGAGGGAAAGGGCGCGTTTATTATTATTTTTTTGTTATCTTTGTAAAATTAGAATTGGAAGGAATTGTTTGTAGAATCTATACGAGAGAGAAACCAGTGATTGAAGCTGGTCAATTCTTCGAGCTCAGTTTCAGTCAAAGTATATTGCCGGCGTTTAAGTTTATGAATGTTAGAAAGCAGAGTGTCAAAATCTGTTGAAGAATTGCTTGAAGCGGTGAGAGGAGCTTGTTCAGTTGGAGTAAGAAGAGCTGAGCTATCAGGCGAGTTCTGGGGAATGGTTGAGAAAGTGGGGTCGAAAGAGGCTATTCGATTTAAGATTAGTAAAAAAAAAATTGAAGCCGTAAAGATTTCAATAGTATTTATGTTTAACCTTCAAACACAAACAACCAGGACATATCACGCTTCAACAAATACATGTGTTTGCATGCGATATTGTTAAAGCAGAAGTCAGGGTAGCTGCAAGAAGTTATTTGGAAATCGTCTACCACAACGTCGTAATTTACACCTGAAGTTGAGAAAGAAGAAGCAACATAAACACTCCTACCATCAGAATTAGCGGTTGCATTTCGATTATTTGTTTCAAAGCATCAGCACTGGTGTCCTCTTCCTGAATATCTCTTGTGCGATGTCGTCTTTCTTCTGGTCCCATTCTTCCAACTTTCAAAAAGATACGACTGATGTTATAATTGTACTCAGGCAGAACATCCTTCACTAAAACAGATACCAATCGATCAACTCTACGATTTCTTTTTTCTACCAGGATATGTTATTTTCGAATTTTTATGCCAACTTTCTATATAATTGTTCGTCTCCATGTTGGTGTAAACTTGCGGTTGGTATGCGGCAGACCATCGCATAAACGCATCGTTTTCCAGGTACCGGCTTTTAAAAAACTGCAAAAAGGGCAGGATACACAGAGTTTTCGGTGATAAACGCTGTCAATTTTCGCGTGACGACAGGTCTATGACGTTCCCACATCATTGCCTTTAGATCCGCGATGATCTTGCTCTGGACGGTGTTGCTGTGGTGGGTATCCTCATACTCTTGCTTCATGAAGCAAACACCATTGTACACTTGCCAAAGGGTATACTTCTTGAATCACACCCAACTCGGTACTACTGACATCGATGGCGATCTTCTCAATGTTCAAGATCCCAACATTGTTTCTCAAGAACCACCAAGAAGTTGGCCAATGGACCCATTGATTGATTGATTAAGAAAAAAAAAGGCAACAGGACAGCCAGTGCCGGTCAAGGAATGGCGTATGACAATCGTATACAGGATTCCGTTGGAAAAAACTGGTAGTGCTGTGGGTAGCGTCAAGACATACACTACGAGCTTGCAGTAACCATTGATGGACTACCTGGCAAACAGACGACCTTTAGAGCAGCTGGGCATTTGATCTTCTTGCTTCTCTTCTGCAAACCGCGTACCTGGATGGAAGTACCACCTCGAATAACACCAGCATGCTCTCTTTTGGAGTCTGAACGATGACATACATAGCATTTTCTGAAGACATAGGTTGGCCGTCTTTGTCTAACATTTAAGTATCCAGTAGGGGCATCTTAATGTTTGTTAAAATTCCAGGATTACACCATGTTTAGAAACAGATTCTTGAATCACAGGTTTGTAGGTCTCGATAGGAACTGTTACAGTAACAGGAATAGGACAACAAGACTGGATGTCCCATTGACATTTTATTATAATAATAGGAAATGTAAGTTGAAAAAGGAAAAATTAGTTAGACTTGCAGGAAAAAGGAAATATAAATTCTGTTATTGGGCCCGATTGGGTTTTAAATCATGTACAATGCAATAAAAAATATAACTTTCAAATATCCATTATGTTAATCAAAACTTTGCTTTTAAAAGTAAATATCATCAAAGGCTTATATCGTACCAAGTTGAATTATCGATGCCATACAGTGTTATTTACTACATTTCAAGAGTATTTACTTTGGCTTTAGATACCGGGTTCTTTTTTTATCAATATAGAATATCTCTTTATATGTCCATAAAGATATGACATTTCAAAAAAAAAAAAAAAGGGGGAACAGGCTACAGATTTTTGATGGGCAAAGCAACCATAGAGCTTCTGAACCGGTTTTTGAAGTTAATGACTACATTTATTCCCCGTTAGATCAAACGCCATATAATTTTTAGGTCTTTTGGATGAGCCTTTGGTCCCTAAATAAACTTAAATGTCTAATAAAACTTTACATGTGCCACTTACTCTCAGTCGTCTCTCACTTAGTTTGTAAGAGTTTTCGATTCTCAATCAGCTTCTTTATTTCAAGCCGAAAATCACCCACTTAATCTGTAAGATATTTCGATTTTCAGTCAGTGATCCACAGTCTCGTGTTTACTTTATCTTACAATTATATAATACCATTGGTAAGAACCTGGAGGCGTAAGACAGATAGTTTTTTTCTTCTTCTACAAACCAAAATTAAATAGAACCTTAAACCTAAAACATAAAACCTGAAATTGATCCTAATAGTAACATATCCACAAATACCTCTCTTAGAGCCGTATAAAACATACACATGGAATTTGTACATTGTAACCTCTAAAGTCACTCCTCGACTTATACGCAATTCTCAACTTGTCGTCGAAACCCCTTATTACACAAAATGATATCTCTAACAACATTTGATTTGATATATTATTATTTTTCAAGTTATAAAAAAGCCTCTTGATTTTTTCTTTCTTTATTCCTTTGCTCACTAAAAGAAAGGAAAAAAAGAGGTCGAAAGTATTGTAAAAATAAATAGGTATACATGATACTTGATCTTTTTTTAGTTTGTAGACAAAGTACCAAAACCTGGTTGTTCACTTTTGATCTGATCGTGCTGACCTTTGGTTATCTTTTTCTTTTGTGCTGCCCAATTTTTTCCTCATGAAAGGTTTTTTTTTTTTAATGAAGGCAAAAGGTTTTTACTGATGCCGGGGTTGGTACCAGTACAACATTTATCTATCCCTCGCTTATAGAATTATGATATGGCTGCTGGTTTAAGTATAGCTAAGCAATGTCTCAATTCAAAATTTCAGGGCCTGTTGTTACAAGTCAACTATAGATACACATAAGTAGCACGTTTATATTTTTTCTACTGCTTATATTGACCAATTTTTCTTAAAAAAAAGAAAAAAGAAAAGTTTGTCATGTTAAATTAAAAGTAAAATTCTACGGATGAACGCTTAAAAAGGAAGGTTTGATCCGGTTATGCCTTGTGACATCAATCAGTAACAATAAAAACCTGCAAGTAAAAAGTAAAATTCTGGTACAAATGATCAAGTCATTTCTTTTAAGAAACGATCACTATCATTGGACTGAAATGCTTAATGTCAAGACATTCTTGCATAACGCGATAAAAAAAAAAAAAAGAAGCCAAGACTGCCGGGGGGATAAATCTCTCTTCCGCCAATGCGAAAAGTCTTTCTGGTTGTGTCACGTTTTCTATTAATAGATTTTTTAGCTAACAGGGTTTTAATCTTTTTGGTTTTAGGATTAAAAATGACATAACTTTTTAGACTATGTATGAATGTTTTAAAATAGGAAGAGGGTTTTTATTTACGAAGGTAATTATGTAAAGTTGATAAAGGGGGGAGAGAGGATATAGATACAATTAAAAGTTATTGTTATAATAGGTTGGCTCTGGGTGAGGAGGCATGTGCTGAGGAGGTGTGTGCTGACCAGGTACGTTCTGAGGCGACATATGAGGAGGCATATGCTGGGGTGTTGGCATTGGTGAAAATCCAATGGGATTGTGATCCACATACTGACCAGGCTGGATAGCGTTGCCATCATACACGGGAGTGAAAGAGGTACGGCGATAATCATCACCATGGTTATATGGGCTTGGTTGAGGATCATTGAATGGTGATGATTCTTGGTGCTTTGATTGATATTGATCAGCAAAGGGTGATTCTTCCTCGTATCCGTGTGTTCTACCGTACTCGGGTTGGCTATTGTGATACTCTTCATCCTGTTGTCTCTCTTCTAATTTTTGTTGCTTGCTTAAACGATGCTCGTTTAATCTCTCTTGGATTAATGTCTTTTCTTTCCAGAAATGAATAAAAGTGATAGCTAATGTAGTCAACCATAAAATACATGTAATCCAAGCAAATCCAGCAGTTACTTTAGCTAAATTACACTAATTTTTTTTTTTGTCAATTTTTTTGTCTTTCCCTTTTGTTTTTAATGATGTCTTACCTGTGTTCCCCAAGAGCTACTATAATCGTCTCCAAAGTCCTCAATATAATCCGGATTAAAAGTACAATTAGATGCATCATTTGAATGAACGGTGATAGCGATACCAGCGGTTGCCCACATAAAAGAATTGAAACTACAGAAGATGATGTTTGTACGGTTCTTCAAACAGAATTTGCCAAGACGCTTGAACTTGTTGTATTTCTCGTACATCCAAGGGAAATAGACTAGTAAGAAGGGAACAGGCAAACTTGTGATTGCGACAAATAAAGCATAGTTTGGAGCTGGTTTTCCTGCGCCCTGATAAACAAGAGGTTAATATACATTTATTTATGTTTGTTTTGTTACAGCTTACAAGATAACGAGCTTCAATAGCAATCATCGGAGCAGCCACACAAATAGTCAAAAGATCCGTTGCCACCGTGATCAAATGAAGGATTTTTTTTATAAGTTCTAATTTATCGGTTGTTTTCTCGGACATATCGACCGGTAAATCTAGTTTAAAGCCTCCCATTATACGCGTATTTTTTTTTTTATAATATTTGATAATAGAAAAGGAAACAATAAGAAAAAGAAAAAAAAAAAAACTTTGGGCTGATATTTTGTTTTTTATACAATAAGACAGTTACACAATCTCAGCCTCTTTTTTTATGACGAAAACGGTTACAAAATTATAATTGAATCTCCTCCTATATTGACGTCTTACTCCCTTCTCCTTTCTACTGTTATTTTCATGACATCTCGGGTCATTTTAATATTTTGTTGTCTAATATGGTGTCATCTTGTTTCTGGATATAAACAAGGTGACCCTGTACATTTATATTATAACAAAATATTCTCTTTAAAAAACCAGCTCTCCTATAGTTATCAATCACTTTCCTTCATCTGTCCAACTCAGCAACATTCAAGAAAGAAAAGCTTACTCGTATTTGATCAAGATCTCAGAGGTGACAGATTTGTGCAGAGTGACTATAAAGTATGCAAACCCCTTTTTCTGTTAACAGAGCACCTACTAATCGACCACGGATAGCTCAACTTTCTCGAAAATCAAGAATGTAAAGTATTATGTAAACAACCATGGAGCATAGAAGATGCCATTAAAGTAGAGGAGCTAGTTGCAGATGACTACCTCGTTGAATGGTAAATCGCCCTCCATGTTATTCTATAAGTGTAAAGCTAACATATAGGATAGGGAATTAGATGGCATGCCTGGTGCAACTGTCTCATATACGAACGAAGCACCCGAACATAATTATAGAATTGGATTTCCATTGGGTTTTAAAAAGGTAATAATTGGTTTTTTTTTTTTTTTTTTTTTTTGCCAAGAGAATTTGCACTATATCGTTAATACCATCACAATGAAAGGCAGATTCAACTTTTATCAATAACCACGTGATATTCCAAGTACTTTATACCTCAGATCCTGCACAAATTGGAAAATATAATATTGTCGGATTCGAGGTGTACCCGGATTCGTAAGTAATAGAAGTATCGTGTAAATTACCATGACAGATACTAATTCTTTCTACAAAAAGTATTGCTGATGGTGAATGTTCCAAGAAAAACGTAGAATACCCATATCAACAAGTGACCGGAAAGAGAACGACTGTCGCATTCACTTATTCTGTGCAATGGAAAGAGGTTAAAGACAAAATGAACCGTTGGGATGCATTTTTATTACCTCCTAATAAGGAGAGACATTATTATACTTTATTAAATGGTGTGATTGCTACTCTTATGGTATTTGGTATCATTGCTGTCATTATTTTGAAAACAGTTTATAAGGACACCAGCCAGGATGATAAGGATCTCAAGTTATTTGATGATGCAGATGATTTCATAGGTTGGAAGTTAATTAGTCGCGATGTATTCAGACGTCCAATTTACGGTGGCCTTTTGACCCCGATTATGGGATCAGGTATTCAGTTATTGATTGTATCCATTGGTTTAATTGGTAAGCTTGATTTTACATGATATACGGAGGGGGGGGGGATCAACAAAGTCGTTAAATGTAATATAGTTTCTCTTTATATGGGATGGTACCACCCTGCTCAGCCTGGTTCTTTGACACGTTGGTTTACATTCTTTTACTTGTTGGGCGGGTAAATAAACCTAGAATCAGAGCCCCGAATTCAAGCCAAAATTCTAACACAAATTATTTATTTTTATACAAATGTAACAGTGTACCTGCCGGTTACGCAAGTGCTAGAGTTTATAAAGTCTTCCGTGGCAAGTCATGGATTTTAAACAGTATCCTTGTAAGTATCTATATGCTTCTTTTGTATTTTGATACTAAACTGAAACATAGACCGCATTTGTTGTACCTTGTGGAGTTCTTTTTGTTTTGTTTGTACTTTGTATGATTACATGGTCCCAACAATCATCACTTGCAATTTCATTTTCAGGCTGGGTTTCCATTTTCTCAATTTGGATATTTGTTCTTTTGCCACTTGTATGCATCGGGGCTTATATTGGTGAAAGATCTGAACGTATGGAACAACCTTCTCGTACCACACAAATGCCACGTATGGTGCCTGCTAAGCGTTGGTACCAGCTTAATTTGATTCGGTATGTAGATTGCATTGTCATATGAGGAGGCCCAAGATCTAATTAGTGTTCTGTACTATAGTATTCTATTGGGCGGTATCATTCCATTTGCCATCATCTTTTTAAACTGGCACGAGTTCTTGACTTCTGTTAGTAAAGGGGAGTATATATTATCTATTGATTATACTATGGCTGTTTCCACTTTAATGTTTTTAGCGACATCTGGGATCACAATTGTTTTGATATTTTTACAACTTTGTGCAGAGGTACACCGGAAAAAAGCGATGTTGTCATGAAAAAAAGTCCCGAATCTAATCCTTTTATATTTATAGGATCATCATTGGTGGTGGCAATCCTTTATTATTGGAGCATCTCCTTCATTGTATATGTTTTTATATGGTCTTTACTACTTTCAGAGTACAAAAATTAAGGGATTGGTGGGCGCATCAATTTATATAATCAATTTGATTTTGGGTTGCAGTGTCATTGGTTTATGTACTGGTACACTTGGGTTCCTGAGTGCATTTTTTGTTATTAGAAGAATTTATTCATCCATCAAGGTTGATTAATAGAATTAAACATTTTTTTATTTTAATTATATCTTCTGATCCGTACTAAACATCATAAAGGGATTCGCCGAGTTTTGCATTTAAGCCCGATTTTTTATGTGTCCACCAACTAATTATAGTCATCACACTTATCTAGTATGTGCAATTATAAAAGAAGCTTCATCATTGCATTACTACTTTCCATTTTTGAAACAGGTGTTTGGAGGACGTGGAAGTAAAAGAGACCATGTCCAGTTTGTTATTTTATTGTTACAAATGGTCTTTATTTTTTTATTTAATTTATAAGATTTCAATTGGAAAAGTATACGATTGGTGTAAGTGAGGTTGAGATAGTAGAATCTCGAGTTTATCTATATGCAGACACTTTATGTCCAAGCACAGTTTTCCAGTTACCAGTGCCTTTGCGTATAATTCTCTCGTACACGGGTACAACTTGTGAATATCACCCATAATAAAATGCTCACCTTTCTCAGACGTAAACTTGAGATAGAACTTCCAACTGACATCGATTAACCCTTGATATGATGTAATTTCCCATTTAAAAACTTCCAAATGTGTACTAGGCATATATACGGGATCCATATCATACGCATTTTGAACCTTCACATTGAGATACTTGAGTTTTGGCAGCAGAAAGTGTAATGTTCCTCTTGTAGCAAGGTCTGGTTTACTCGACTTATATATAAATGACAAAGACTCCAACGAATCATGATTGACAAGGGGCAAATCAGTATTGAAACTACCACCAGAGTCGATAACTTTAAGTTCTTTCAAGTTTGGACATAATTGAAGGACTTGGTGTAACTGTAGTCCATCTGTCATAATTACTTCACTCCAATCTGGTAACTCCGTTATGCTCCACATATTTTCAATACTGAGAGTTTGGACCCCGTGCCCTACCCTCTCAAGAAGCACTGTATGTGGTGGAACATCATATTAACTTCGAATCATCATTTTCGTCAAGACTTTTTTCAAGCCGGTCGAAAATACCATAGGCAGGCCTTGAGGGTCAAATTCAAAACTATCCGGGTCGTATACAATTCGAAGCTGGATGTCGTTCATCTTTGACACGGTCATGAATTCCACCCATGCGTCAAGCAGGACTTTTATTCTAAAGTTGCATTCAACCTCTAGATAGGGAATATGATACATGTAATGAAAGAAACGGACCAGGGTGCCGAAAGAAACGTCGAATGAGTGATAAAAGTCAAAATGTTCATGTGGATCGCTATAAAGTCCAACATGGAATAGTCTAAGCTCTTCAAGCTTAGGTAATTTCGTTATCAAATAATCCAGCGATTGATCACTATTCATGATCCTTTCCCCTGAGCCACGGAATAGTATGATATCGGGACGAGGCACTATGACAAAATTATCATTTCGAAGCTGTGGTTTTATAGGATGCCCCGAGTTTGGCAAAGGATAGAATGTCACTTCCAAACTCATAAGTTCTGGGCATGCTTGAATGATGTCTACCAAAAATGACAGATTCTGATGGCTGTGGCGTAAAATCTTAAGATAATCTAAAGCTATAAAAGTGTGTGTAATTGACCGGCAAGTGTTTCAAATGCCTCGAATTCAATTTTTTCCATAACCCGACTATGCACGATTTGATCACATAGTGTAAGGCAGTTGAGTGTGTTTCGATATGCCAAGACGGTAGACACGTAAGTCTCAATGCTATCTTCATGAGGGCCTGGAAGTTCCTGTATTCTACTTAGTAAACCATTTTTGGCACCTGTACAAATTATGTGTAGATGTAGGTGACACTCAAAAAATCAAAAATCGATCTTGACTTTATAAAAGTAACGCCTACCAAGTAGAACGTAGTACCAATCTTGAAGTCAATCATGAGTTCATAAAAGTTATGTCTACCCGGTAGAACGTAATTCAAGAATAACAATGTGATTTTTTTTTTATGTAGAATAACAATGTGTTTGAAAACCTCTTCTTAATTTTTGAGTGATGTACACAAAATAATGAGAACAAGACCAATAAAGAGAATGTCTACACCTACGTCTTTTTTTCTCTATGTACGTCTATGACTACGCCTGTCTTCTAGTATGTGTTGGCTCAAACATATGGATGATTAAATAAGCAATTAAATCATCCTGACATAAACCAGCTCTTGTTTATCAGCTTATAAATAAAACTCGTTCACACGATCTTCTGATTGAATAAACAAATAAATCATCCTGACATAAGCCAGCTCTTATTTATCAGTCTACAAATAAAACCCATTTAAAACAAAAAAAAATTCCTTCCCTTCTTCATCGTTTTTTCTTTTCTTTTTTATTCACATCCTGTATAAGACCATCTTTTTAAAGAGAAGTAATAAAATTGGGAAAAGGTTACTTAATAACAACTTATGGTTTTTATAAAAAACGCTAAAATATTACTTTTTTTTTAAAAAAAAAAACAAAAGATATACTTTCTTTTTTTATTATCACGGCTACGGCTAATCTTTTCAATATAAGCAACATTTCCCCGTTACCTGAGTGGGTCGTCGTTTTTAACAAGGCTAAAAACGATAAAGGCAGTGGTATTTCACTGGCGCCGAAACTCCCACTTATGCTACACCCTCTAGGTCTTTTCAAAGATCAAAGGTATGTCAGAAAAAGAATGGATCACGTGAATCTAAAAAGTACGTGTAAAAATTTACAAATATACGTAGGTGTAGGCATTCTCCCAATTAATCATGAAACGCGTCCACTGCTTTTCTTATTTACACCCCACAATAAAAAAAGCTATTATGCAGTAAGGATCCTGTCCCAAAAAAGTTAGAATATGATTTTAACAAATATCTTAGGCCACTAACAGTGAAGCAATATCTTGAAGCGAACTATAGGAACAAAACGTTCGATTTTTTAAACTTACTCAAAGCATTGCAACCTGATTCCGATGATCGTATATCGATTGAGACAGAAATTAAAAAAGCTGTTAAAGACATACTCGTTGACGAAACAAAAGAAACAGCCCTGCAACACTTGGCAACTACTTTGGCCATTAGTGACTATAGAGTAAGAAACGACTGTTGCTGATTGTTATAGTTTTTAATCGTTTCAACTATGTAGATACTACGCAGTGATCTGACTGTAAATAGCTGTGATTGGACTCTAATTGGCTGTGGCTACACTGTAAATACCAGGGGCGCACCCCGCCTTGTATATTTACCATATGCATAATCACAAATTACTGGAATATGTTAAAACTAAAAAATATCTCATATCAAAACGCCGTTCAGCAAAACGTATCTGCTTTGCATGAAGTCCACAAGCAATATAATACCAGATCAAGACAAACTGAGGCCAAAGATGATGAGGTTTATGAAATTGACGGCTTGATTTTAACAGACATGGAAAAAAGTGCAGGCTCTGTCATAAAATCAGAAGCGATAAAAAAAGCGAAAGCCGTTAAGACATTTGCCAATCTGGATCAAGAAGAAAAGAACACCGTCTTCCTCGGACTAAACTCCATTTGTGACTTATCGAACAATGATAACTCTAAACATTCGCAGAAAGCTCTATTTAACAAAAAGGCTTGGAAGGAATTAAAAAATATAGTATATGTCTCTAGAGATATGAAAAAGATTCCAGATCATGTTGAAAAAGATCTTATAAAGATTGAAAAGGTATTTCTAATTATTTTAATTCTATTCATTCGGTGAAATTAATTGTAAGGAACAACAGATTGCCATTGACGACATCAAAAAAGCTTATCAAATCTGCCTGGAATTACAAACAAAATACGCATTTTCAAAAGAAGAGGCTTATTTTAATATATATTCCCATATGTAAGTCTTGCAACACAGATTGTAAACCTTTTTAACAGTAATCAATAGAATACGTCTGCTTAACAAAAATCATTCCATTTTAAAAAATGAAACGGCTAAACCTGCGACGGAGCAAGATTATGTAGGCCAAGTTTGGAGACCTATATTTTCAGCAATTTTTGATGACAAGGACTAGTATTTTAAATGGTAAGTTATATATTTTTATATATTTATTATAAGACACTAACATAGATAAAGTGGGGACTCTGTCCCTGCAATATCTACAGGGAGCAAAAAATATGACATCTCTTAATGAAAACTTCCGGGATTCAAAACTTTTATTATCATATATTATAATAAAAAACATCCTGCAAGACTATTAGAATATGTTTAGATTATAAAAAGGGTAATACAACGTTCAAAAATGTTGATTGGTGATTTGCTTTCATCTACATTGGCCAGAAAAAAGCTTGCAGAAGAGGAAAAAAATGGGTGCGCGTGTTAAATTTAGATGGCAAGGAGCACGATGTATCAACTGGGGGAATTTGCAAATAGTTCCCTACAAGGGCCTGCCAAAATTTACGAATGATCATCTTAAAGTCCTAAGAGATGGAAAGATTATTTTTGACACCATTGTGGACAAAAAATTCATCAGCAAATCCCAAGCCCCTAGAGTGATCTACTTGCTTTCAAGCAACAGGGCTCGATGGAGAGCTCAAAATAATTAGATTGACAACATCAGGATTGTACACTGTACAATATATAGGTTCGATTCCCATTCCAACTCACGTTGGAGAGCTATCATTGTTAAGAGAAAAATGCATTCCACGTCTTGAATATATGAAGGTAAGTTGCTTTAATAGAGTTCTCTGCACTATCTAAAAAATGAAACCCATGTAGCGTCAAGCCATAAAGAACTATCGTATTTTGTCATCTTCAATTCAAAAAGAGAACCGCACAAAAAGAATGAAAAGTTCCGCATATAATAGATCACCTACTTACAATGACGATGCTGACGCTGATATACGTTGGACAAGGGGAACATGGTTTCCTAACTCGAACCATAATGCTTCAATTATAATACCTTTGGATATATTATACTAATAAGGTATTTTTTTCTTACTACATTTATTTATTATGATGTCGTTTCTAATCTTTCTTTCTTTTTGTGTACTTCTTTCAAAGAGAAAAAAGTGAATGTACTAAAATCGCACTATTTAACATATAAAATTGTATATAAAATCATTCCATTGATCCTTGATCGACAGGTACATAATATCATAACACTCATAAAAAAATAATAGCATATAAAAAATTTCCTGAGTTATACATTTACAACTCAGGGTTACTAAATACTCCAAAAGAAGATCCCATTTCGAATAATAGGTTGGCTACACTGATAAGGCTCATCAGTCATTGGTAAATACAGCCAATAACACCAAGTGAACACAAACTAGCCCATAATTTTAACCACGCTTTAAATAACTATAAATACACCCCCTTTCTTTCAGAGATGGAAAAGGGATAAGAATAAAAAAGCCTACAAGCAATATTAATCTTATTCTTCCTGCTTTTTTATCTCTTATTTTTCTGTGTCAAACAAACCGTTTTTCCACAGCAGCTTTAGAAAATATGATTTGTTAGTTTTTTTTTTTTTTTTAAAAAAAAAAAAGATACGGTTTGACATGATGATGGTTACATTTGATACCTCAGCTGTGGATGCCCTCAAGATCATCTTAAACGTGTCTTCAGTCTACCCTTTTTTTATATATAGCTATAGCCATATATCAACTTTAAAGGATGTTTAAACGTTTCTTATACTGTTAATTATATGGCTCGAACATGGGCTTATTTGAAGAGCTAATAAACTGGATAATTTAATTGTTTCTATAATCTAACTTTTACTTTTAATAGAAGCATCTGGAAATACAAGTAAAATATATCAATTTTTTTTTTTTTTTTTTTTGAAGACAAAGCGTCAATGTGGTTGCCAGCTTAAAGATGCCTACACAGGTCAAAAAGAGAGAGAGAGAGAATCTAATATTAAAGTGTGAACACGATAGCCTTTTAAACACTCAAATCAAAAAAATGAATCCATATGAGCAAAAACATTTTTTTTTATACTGCTTATTTTTTCTCAATTCTTTGTGTAACAAGTATGGTGTCGGGAGGATCTGCATGAAAAAAAAAAAGGCATGGGCCAGATGGAGAGAGTTTTTTTTGCATATGTAGGAGGGGCATTGACTTACATAATACAGTATGGTGTGCTCAGAATGACAGGATATAATTCCTAGTCTCACTTGTGTTTAATGAAATATTAAAATTACTGTATTTTTGTAAAAGAGGGAGATATTAGCTTTTGCATCATTATTTGTAAACTTACCCTTTTCATCCAAGATCATTGAAGGTACTCAGACAATGATTGATTATGAAAAAGTGCAACCATATGACACTACAAAGCCCCCCCCCCTTCTTTTTTAAATTCCCCAAGGATGTATTCAGTATGTATTTACCAAATATATTTCTTATTGTATGATCAAAAGAGTAAATATGAGAAGGGAAGGGGGCTAAATCAGTGTATGAATTAACTATTCCTTGTAGACCCTTTTATTTGTGTATCTATCCACAGTGTCATATCGAACTTGTTCACAAAAAAAAAAGTGACTCACTATGGCTCCGCTCCAATAGGTAAACTCCTGAACACCATATTTTTTTTTTCTTTTTCTCTCTTCTTTCCTAATATATCCCCCCCCCCCTTTTTTTTTGACATTTCAATGAAGACCATTATTAAAACACTTGTTCATGAACCCAGCCAATTTACACCTGCCGATGCTGAACGAGCCATTCATGAAATTATGAAGGGAGAAGCCAGTGCGGGACAAATTTCTGCGTTTTTAATCTCGCTCAAGTTACAAGGCCTTGACAACGATCCTGCCATGGTAGCCGCTTGTGCCACAGCTATGCGCAGTCATGCCCTGTCCATTTCTTATACGGGTTTTGAACACTTGGTGGATAACGTGGTGGATATTGTGGGTACAGGTGGTGATGGACATGATACATACAATGTCTCCACTACCGCCTCTATTGTTGCTGCTGGTGCAGGAGCCAAAGTGGCCAAGGTAAGAAGAGAGACGTCAGACCTTTGCCTTTTTTTAACTTTTTCTGTTTCGGTCAGCATGGAAATCGTGCAGCTTCTTCTAAATCAGGTTCAGCGGATTTGATGGAAGCGCATGGGTGTCAAATCGCGCGTGTGCAACCAAACCAAGTGGCGGGTATCTTGGACCGTACGAATTTCTGTTTCTTGTTTGCACAGACCTATCACCCAGCCATGAAGCATGTGGCTGCTTTACGTAAAGAAATTGCTATCCCTACCGTCTTTAATATGTTGGGTCCCATGAGCAATCCTGCTAAACCTGCGCGTGTCGTGGTGGGTGTTCACTCTCCCGAAATCGGTGAATTAATGGCAAATGCATTACAATTAACTGGTGTACAAGAAGCATTAGTGGTATGTGGATCAGAACGGTTAGACGAGGTAAACAAAAGAAGATAAAAAAATGGATGGAGAAAGAATATTTATAGTCGTACCACCCCCTTTTTGTTATAGATTAGTACAGCGGGTGAAACAAGTGTAAGGAAGTTTATAAAGAGAGAGAGAGAGAGAGAAAAAGTAACATAGTGAATGATTATATGTATAGTATTGGAGAATTCATGGTACGGGCGAAATGACAAAAGGAAATTTACACCCTACACGTGATTTTGGATTAGAAGTACACCCTTTGTCCCAAGTCAAGGGCGGTGATTGTCATGAGAATGTCGAGATTCTGAAGCGATTATTAAACAATGAACTGGAACAAGGGGATCCCATCTTGGACTTTGTCCTATTGAATGCGGGTGCTTTATTAGTAGTTGCAGGTATCGCTACAGATTTTAAGGACGGTGTGGCCAAGGCTCGTGAATCCATTCGTTCTGGCAACGCAAAGAAAGTATTGGCATCATTTAGACAAGAGACACAACAGTAATGAATAAAAATAGAGAGTTTTACATGTTTAATTAGAAAAAAGCTAGAATTCACTGAGCAAGGTGGGGATGGATGCACGTGTTTGTGTTGTATTATCAAGTAGTGTTACATAGGCTTGACCCAAGGATTGAATCAATCTTACCTCATCAGATGCCTTGGTCGAGACCTTAAAGTGAGTGGCGATGGTAGCTACAATACGGTTTGTCAGACCATACAGACTTACGCCATGTGAGCGTACAACAAGACAAAAGGTCTCATCCGTAGAGATATAGAAATGGTTGTTATATTTAGTGCAAGGCTATTTTATTAAAAGAAGAATAATATATTAATAAATACAATAAGGGAAAAAGGGAGGGAGTGTGCAACTTACGAAAAGGTCAAGGACACGGTCTATTTGGGTAATTAACAATAAGAAACAAGGGAAATATGCTTGTATTACATTATGGGATGAGATCGACAGGGATTTATCTATTATATATATAAAAAACGTTATTTATGTACAATTCCGGTAAATTTTTTTTTTTTTTTTTTTTTTTTCTTCTAAAAAAAAAATTTACTTATCCATCCAAGATCTAGCAGATCTAATCGCCACTCGATTTCCATTGTCTGGCTTGTTGGATAGCCATCCACAACAAGGTAGACTTTAAGTGACGACCTGAGTGTTTCGAAGGAGACATCGGGTAATAAATCAAAGGTGTAATAAAAATCCGCCACTGTGTCCTTTTGCAGATGGTTGACCCTGTTAAAGCAAACAGACTCCCCTACGAGACTTGCGGGTAAGGCGCATACATAAGCCTGCTCCTCCTCTTTGATGCAGTCCAACCTTAATTTTCGCTGTTTAGTATATACACAATAAAGAGAGAGAGAGGGGTTTGCTGATATTTACAGTGCAATACCTTGTGCTTGAATCCAGACACGTTCTTTTCGAAGCCAAGCTTGACACTTTACCAAATCTAAATAATTTGTGCGCGGTTCAATTAAGCTTGTTTGGCTTGTTGTATCACCCAAGATAGGTACCATGTGGGCTTCCTCTAGTTTATCCATCACTTTTTCCTCGTTGTTGCGAGGCTGATAGTCTTGGCAGAGAGAAGAGCCGTATTGTTTCTGCAGTACCTGGTGAGACGTATGCAGCAACGTTCTCTTTGTCGACATCTAAAAAAACGTTGTCAACAGAGAAAATATATAAAGAGTTTTCAATATTACCTTGTTGGTTATCTCTCGTTGTTGTGTATCACATTGCTCAAGTTTATTCAAGACAATTTGAAGCGTGTGTCTTAATTCTTTTAGATTACTCATTTTTATAAAAAAAAAACAACAACACACAAAAATAAAACACCCTAAAAAAAGATCTGCACAAGAAAAGAGACATGATGTGGTGACAAGGTTTCATTGGCTCCTTTTTTTTATAATAAGGCCCAAGCTGAGTCTGTGTGTAAAAGCAATTAAAATAAGAATTCCCGTTTTCTTTTTTTTTTCCTCCCCCCTTTGTCTTTTCTCTTCTTTTTTTTTTTTTGTATATATAAATATACCTTCATCTCCTCAT
Source organism: Mucor saturninus (assembly GCA_016758985.1). Taxonomy (NCBI): domain Eukaryota; kingdom Fungi; phylum Mucoromycota; class Mucoromycetes; order Mucorales; family Mucoraceae; genus Mucor; species Mucor saturninus. The sequence continues at coordinate 112,121 of JAEPRD010000082.1, forward strand.
CTTTCAAACAGCAACAAAAACATAACTTATAATGAAAGCTCTTATTCTCGTTGGTGGTAAATCAGCTTTAAATATAAATAAATAGATTGGTTTATTAATAGAAGTTCCCTTAGGTTTTGGTACCCGTCTTAGACCTCTTACACTTACTCTCCCCAAGCCTCTTGTCGAGTTTGCCAACAGACCCATGATTCTTCATCAAATCGAAAGTCTCTCTAAGGTAAATATATATAAAAAAAAAAGAAAAACGTTGTATGGGTTTGGGACTCTAAAAATAAATTATTATTATATTTTTTTTTTTTAGGCTGGTGTCACAGATATTGTCTTGGCCGTAAATTATCGACCTGAAATCATGGTTGCAGCTTTAAAGGAATATGAAGAAGAATATGGCGTCACTATCACTTTCTCTGTAGAAACTGAACCTCTTGGTACGGCTGGTCCTTTAGCTTTGGCTAGAGATATCTTGGGAAAGGACGATTCCCCTTTCTTTGTGTTAAACAGTGATGTGATTTGTGATTATCCTTTTGATAAGGTTAGAGATTTCCATGCCTCTCATGGCAACGAAGGCACCATCATTGTAAGTTTTCTTTTTTTTTACGGAGGTTGAAATCATATAAAACTAATAATAATAAAAACGCGTCATTCTAGGTTACCAAGGTGGATGATCCTTCCAAGTACGGTGTCGTTGTAAATCACGCTGATTCTTCAAAGATTGAACGATTTGTTGAAAAGCCTCAACAGTTCATTAGTAACAAGATTAATGCTGGTATCTACCTCTTCAACCCTTCTGTTTTGGACCGTATCCAGTTAAAGCCTACATCGATTGAAAAGGAGATTTTCCCAGATATTGCTAGCGATGGACAACTTCATACATTTGATCTCGAAGGTTTCTGGATGGATGTGGGTCAACCCAAGGATTTCTTGACCGGTACCTGTCTCTATCTTTCTCATCTCACAAAGAACAAGCCTCAGGAGTTGGCTAACCCTACCCTTGACTATGTCTACAAGGGCAATGTCATGGTCCACCCTACAGCAAAGATTGGTACAGGCTGTCGTATCGGTCCCAACGTCGTGATCGGTCCTAACGTGGTGATCGGAGACGGTGTACGTCTTCAACGTTGTGTGGTCATGGAAGGTGCAAAGGTAAAAGATTTCGCTTGGGTGCAATCGAGTATTGTTGGTTGGCATTCTTCTATCGGTCGTTGGTCAAGATTAGAAGGTTGTTCTGTCTTGGGTGACGATGTGACCATTAATGATGAAATCTATGTTAATGGTGGTTCCATTCTTCCTCATAAGACCATCTCTGTGAATATCACTGAGCCTCAAATTATCATGTAAATATATATTCACCCCGTCTTTTTTAACACTAATAATGCCCCCCTACTCTCTCTCTCATACACCACCACAACTTCTATTGTGTGTAATTTAAATAATAAAAAAATAAAAAAAAATTATGTATTTAAATTAAAAAAAGGATTGGAACCATGAGTCAGTTTGAATATCCGAAGCCTTTATACGCTTAATAGGGTCTCGTACCAGCAGCTAAGTTTCCCAAAAAAAAAAAAAAAAAAAAAAAAAAAATCAATATATTATATATGTATATATCTTCTTGTTTTTACCTTGCATATAAATGATCTAGCGCCTGCACTTATGTAACTAGGAAAATGAATATCGACCTCTGTGATGCGTTGATAGACAGCTTGTGGATCCGCATCATTCCCTGTCTGTCCAAAAGGTGGTTTACCCGTCAACATTTCAAAGGTCAGTACACCCAATGCCCAAATATCTACCGAATGGCTATGAGGTTCATTCACAATCATTTCTGGTGGTATATAATCCAATGTACCACAGAACGTATTTCTCCTTTTGCAATTTTTAGTTCTTTTTTCTTTTTCTTTTTCTATCTTTCAATTTACCTTGGCTGAGGATCATAAACGGCCCAGCCAAAGTCCGCTAGTTTAATTACGCCATCATGGCCCACCAAAACTATAAATAGTGGCCGTTTATTCCCATTAGGATTTAAATTAGGGCCCCGCCTCCTTTTTTTATCAGATCCCTACCACTTACTATTTTCCAGTTTGATGTCCCGATGAAGTACACCAATTTTATGCATATATTCTAGGGCATCTACCAACTGAGAGAGATACTATGATGTTGTGAGTCTATTTTGATAGACACACATGTTTAAGGGCGGGTTTACCTTGACCGTTTCGGCTTCTGTGAATCGCTGACGTCTTTTCAACTCCCCAAACAAGTCATTTTTTCCCGCGTATTCGAGCACGAGATAGATTCTCTCGGCGTCATCGAAATAACCGAACAACCTCACAATATTAGGGTGGCTAACAAAAAAGAGAATGATGAGCCGATAGAATATTTGGTCAAACATTGTTTTTTTTTACTCTAAATGAGCTTGGATTTCCACTTCTCGCTTGAGAAAGGGAACCACATGAGCTTCTTCCAATTCCTTCTTTTTCAGGATTTTGATAGCTACTGTAGTATGTGTACGTTGTTCAATGGCTTGCCATACCACACCAAATTTACCGGTACCCAGGTAGGTTTGTACATGAAAGTCATCCATATGCCACTCTGTCTTTCTACGTACATCTTTATTAAGCAGCAAACATTCATGAATCTATGTATATATTACCTCGCCAGGAACTCGGCATCGATGGCCAAGAGTAACTTTTGGTCAAAGTAGGAAATGGAAGGAGTATTGATACCAAAGTGTCTTCTGACAACCGGTGAATCCATATAATTCGACTCGGTAAATGGATCTTCTGATTGCATGGCCATTTGGTGGTACATGTGAGATCGTCGTTGTTTTGCATAACTGATGCTGTTTGGGTTCTGGTTGTATTCGGGAGCTTCTGTATCTAGACTACGTGGGGTGTAATCAACGTATTCGGACAGTGGTGCTCCACGTGTGATGGCATTACTACTCTTTCGTTCGGGTGATTTAAAGATCTGTCTTGACATAAGAGTTGAACGCGAAACAAACAGCTGATGCGCGTTCTTTTTTTTATTGTTGTCCCCCCCCCCGCGTTGTGACGCTGTTAAAAAAGGGGTGAAAAGTCAAAAAGCGTCATCGTAAGTGTATGGTTGAGATAAGAATGTGATTTGTTAAACCGAAATTATTGGCATAATTCAGTTGAAGATAAAACTATGATGCTTTTTGCCTCCCATCCGTAATTATTTGTTTTCTTTTTGGGTTGTATAAATAACACTTTGTTTTTCTTTTTTCTTCTTCTTTATCAGAAACAATAGACATATAAAACATAATAATAATAACTTTTTTTTTTTATAATATAAAAAATAATAATAATAAATGTACTGCAAGATTATTTTACTGATAACAACCTTATTTCTATATTCCATACATGCAGCAGCTGTCATCGGTAAGCAACCTACACAATGAAATACATGATTATTTAAACCTATTTTCTTTAGAAGGAGGAAGAGCATGTATTGTTGGATTACATGATTGTCCTGATAGTGAAACTTGTATTGTGCAAGAAGGCAATTACGGTCATTGCGGATAAAAAATATACTCCCCCCCCATTACACACACACACATTCTGCAAACCTAAATAAAATGATTCTATAAAAACAAACAAGGATCGGCTTTTTGTCGTCTTTTTTTTTGGCAGACCGAAGAGGGTGCAAGTAGTCCTCCCCGTGCCAGGGGTTTTTTTTTTCTCTCTTTCTTTCTCTTTTAAAACCATGTTTTCATTATTTCGTAGAACAGCAGTTGAAGTAGCCGAGTCCAGCTTAAAGGGTAAACCCCCTTCTTTCAGCTTTTATACAGTCCCAACCTCTCTAATGTTTTTTTTTTATATATTAACTTGATGCAGCTCTCAACATGGACGGACTTCGGGGTTGGCAAAAGGAAATGCCCATGGCGAGTTTGACGTCAGAAAAGGATCTTTCCCAATGGGTGTTTGGTAGCGATGAAGATATTGGAGGATTTTCCAAGGCACAACTCAGTTTGACCCCTGAAGGTACAGCAGGACGATTTCATGGTTCGATTTCAACGGAATTACCCTCCAATCGCGAGATCAAACAAAGTGGGTATGCAGCGTTACGTACGAGACAACGAGCACAGACGATGTTTGGGACACCGTGTTGGGACACAAGTTTGTTTCGTTATTTGGCACTTCATGTGAAGGGGGATGAACGTAAATACTTTGTGAATATTCAGACGGATGGTGTTGTCAAGACGGACTTGTTTCAACATCGGTTATTCTTGCGTACACCGGGCCAATGGGAGACGGTGATGGTATGTGTAAATTGTGGCCGAGATGAAAGATATGCTCATTACTTTTCTGACGTTATAGATCCCGTTCAAGGACTTCATCTTAACAAATAATGGTATGATTCAAGAGGACCAAATCGAAATGTTTCGACAAAAGGTAAAGACGGTTGGGATTTCATTAATGGATCGTCAGGAAGGTCCGTTTGAAATTCAAGTGGATTGGATTAAAGCCGTGAATACAGAGTTTACGGAAGGTGATATGGATCGTATACCTCCCAAAGAAGAACTTTCAAAATAAAATTAAAATTTCATGCGCAAGGGCATTTTCCCAATCAGTGGCATGTGTAGAGGAGTCGTCATGGAAACATGTGTGCAAATCTTTTTTCCGCATGAACCATTCGAGTTACACCAACATATTGGCTTATACAAAGACCCTTTGTGTAAACATTGATAAGATGAAACCACACGCACACACACACACACACACACACACACACAGACCTTTCTCTCTCTTTTACAGGACGTATTTATTTATTCAGATGGAAAATATTGTGTTTTTTAGAAGAAAGGGGTAGGGGGGTCATAGGCATATCTTTTTTTCTATTTAGTTAAAACCGGAGTAATATTTCCCGAACCCAGCCCACACATATATGTATAAAAAAGTTGGGGGAGGGGGGAGTGGGGGATAATTCATTTTTCTTTTTCTTTTTCTTTCTCTTTTTTTTTTTTTTTTTTTGTCACATATTACAGGATGGACGTGCCTCCTCCTATGAGTACAGTTGCTTTTGTAGCCACTATATTTGCTCCTAGTATCTTATTCATGATATTTTCTATTCCTGTAAAAAGAAGAAACATCATTCAAGAAGCAGTTTTAGCTTTACTTTGGTTTACAGAATTAACCATCCCACTTTACTACGCAGGTCAATTTTCTTATGCTTGTCTCATCAGTACCTCCGTTTGGGCTTGGGCAAGCTCCATGAAAATGGGTGTCTGGGTCTTTTCCATGACGATGGACGAAAGACGTCAACGTGCCTTTATCTTCACCATGGCCAACTGGAGATCACCATCATCCAAGAAGACACAGATACGTCCAGACCAATATATCGACACCCATCTGGCTCAACTCGTATGGACAACCGTCAAACGTCAAGTTGCCTTCGATACCGTGGATTTCATTTTTAATTATTGTGACTCTCAACGTCCGGTACGGGTGTTTTCTGCTTTGATGGGAAAATCAACCGAACCACTCAGTTGGTCCTCAGTGGGTATTAGTCTACTCATGTGTATGCTCTTTTGTGTTTATTTACAATTACAATTGCAAGTCACATGGGATGCCTTTATGGTCATGTATGCATGCATTTACAAGTGTCTACCCACCTTGGAAAGATGGCAATTGGGTCAAGATTCCCAAAAACTGGATACAAAAAACATTGCCAAAACAAAGGCCATACTCAGACGTGTGCGTGGTATTCGGTCATTAAAGGGATACCTTGAAGAGACCTTAGAGATGCCACCTCTCTTTGACTCACCATGGTCTGCGGATTCACTACGTAACTTTTGGGGTAAACGTTGGCACACGATTTACAATGAATGCTTTTATCGGCTCGGCTACCGACCGATCCGATGGACGAGCCAAATGGTGTACGGAAAGAAACCAGCCCGTTGGGTTTTACCACTCTCTGTCTTTGTGATGTCTGGTTTAATGCATGAATACTTTTTGTATGCTGCGACGGGTCCCACCGTTTATTTTGGAAAACCTTTACCAGCGTGTGGATTGCAATTCGCCTTCTTTTTCATTCAAGTGGCATGTATCAGTGTAGGCGACATCTTGTTCAATAAGGGTGGGTTTGCAGGTCAAGCCTATGCTATCTTTGCCATGTCCATGACGTCCCATTTATTTGTGGTGCCCTATATCTTGACGGGCTATATGACGATGGAACGTTTCTCGTTCTTTCGTCTTGCTGCCAATCTTTATCAAGCCAATCCAAGACTTTACGCAAGCATTTTTTAACTTATGTTCTTTATTTGGTGTGTGGGACACCCTAAAATAGCACTACCAAATGGGTTTCATATTAAATAATAAAAAGAGTGCTACATTATCTATTCACATATCTATCGGCTTTAGCGATTAGCCGAGAAAAAAAAAAAGGCATGAGGGGGCGTTCACACTTTTTCTGGGGAAAGAGGAATATTGTCTGAGAGAGAGAGAGAGAGACAATCGTATCGGAATTAGCATTAAAAACAGAATTTTTGTGTGTTTTGTTTCAAAATAGTCATGTATAAAAAAAGAATAATATACTTCGGACGTTTAAAATTAAAATCAAACATCATCCATGACGGCTCATCTACTTTGCCCGGTATCCGAGTTAAGAAGAAGCTAAAAAAGATAGGTGAAAAAAAACATTTTCTTTCTCTCTTTTTTTAACTTTTTTTTTTTTTTGCTGTGTGTGTGTCTGTGATTCACAATAAAAAATGTCAAATTATCAGAATCAACAACAATTACGTCAACCACCTAGTTTACCTATTCATTATGATCAAATTTCACCATCGCCCACACCTACAGTGAAACCCCAAGACGCCTACATGATGGATAAATACGGCGAAAAACAAGGTTTGTACATCACGAAACACGCCAACAAAGAAGATAAACTAATTTTATTTAAATCGTCTGTCAATTTTTTATATGTTGTGTAGAACGTAACGGGATACCGAAAATGGGAGGACTACACGATACAATAGAGGATGATAGAGAAAGTGGCGGCGGACTTGTCGAAAAGAAAAGAAAGAAAAAGCGTATGGAAGGTAGAAATTGTTGTGTACGTTGTATGTGTTGTGCATGTATACCTGTTTGGGCCACCTGTATCCTTTGGTTCATTATCATTGCTATTATTATTGTCATCATCGTCATTGCCGCTATCGCAGGTACCTTTGTCATGCCCACCTTTGAAATGGCGGGTATCACAAACAGCCCCACGGCGGGTTCACAAATCACATTTTCGGGTGATGGCTTGAATATCAATTTTGGTCTCATCATCAAAGTGAATAATCCCAATTTACTTAGTATTGACCTCACCAACATTAAGGCTACCGTAAGTTCATATCGGGAAAAGAAGGGGATTTAAGAATCGTCGTGTAACCACTATTTAAAAACAGGCATTTTATCCTAATCCAAATGGTGGAAGCTCAGAAATAGGTGGAGGTTTCTTGGCGGAGAAATTTGTGCCGACCTATAGCGATCTCAACTTTACATTTCCATTTGCCATCGAATATAATCCCAATATTGACACAGACCAGTCCGTTTTAAGCGATCTTGCAGAAAAGTGTGGATTGACCGGTGGTCCCAAGTCAGATATCACCATTGATTACACTATTCATTTATCTGCCAAGGTTTTAGTCATCAAAGTCAATCCTACCATTTCATCATCAGCAACATTTCCCTGTCCACTTGACGTAAGTGCAAAAAAAAAAAAATCTATTTATACTTGGTTATTCTAAAAAAATTATCTCTCTCGAATATCATTAGAGCGGAGCATTCGCTGGACTCACAGATGGAACATTAGCTTCCAAAAGATAAAGATTTAAAAAAAAAGGGCATCATTAGACATCCATATACCAACCCCCACTCTCTCCACACACACAAAGGCACCAATCTCATTGTATTTATACGAGTAAAAAAAAAAAAACCTACATTTTACAGAGAAAATTTGTATTAAAAGAACGCATCTCTACTATTTTTATGGTTTAATTTTAGCGGATCGACATGATAGTTTTTATATGGGGACACATAAGGCACGCGCACTACCATCACCCTTTGCATTGATTACGATGATCTTGACCGTCATCCCCCCCCCTTTTAAATACGCTAAAATTTTTTTTTTATCATCCAATGGTGTAATTTGTTTATCTTTTATAAATTTGTGATACGCCTCTTTTTTATCAGTAGCACATCCCAGAGTTTTTCTTTTTTCTAAAAACTAGTATTTTGACACATCGTAACACGAAGAAATCGTATATATTTTCTCGCAGCTTCTTCTGGGCCGATCATTGTTGGTTAATGGACTTTTTTTTTTTTTTTTTGTTAGCAGAAAAAAAAGCATTATTGTAAATGGAGCATAAGAGAGACGATACACTAATACAGAATTGCTAAAGAGTTACGCAAGGAAGCAACGAAGAATGAAAGGCCAATTCTTAGATGAATGTGGGTGTCAAGGACTCATGTGCAATCACCGATGACAGAATAAAAGTACCTGAAGCAACGTCAAAGATGACTGTGACTGATGATGTTTTACCCGAAACGAGATTGTGTTCTTTTAAACAGTCGGTAGAGTAAATGAAATGCTCTAAAGATGGGAAGAAGGCTGGATATTTTAGCACTTATACACACCAGCAAGTTTAAAAAGAGCTTCTTTTTTTTTTCCCCCAGGAAGTTTCATGAATTAAACCAGTTAATTATACCGTAAATCTCGCCTGTTTTTAAGTGAAAAAATCTCCCTCCCCGCGCTGACCGATGAATGTCGGGTGATGAATACCTTATATATGTTGTCCTCGTTTATTTTTATTATTTATGCATCCTCACTGTCGTACGGTCCCATTATTCCTGATAAAAATGACCTGAAAGGAAATGTCATTGCAGTTGTTTTTTTTTACCTCTTAAATTCATGATTTTATCCGTGGGGGGAAGAATTAAAATGTAGTTTTTTTTTGAGATAGAGAGGCGGGGCTTTTATGTAAAATTTTAATCTTTTACCCCCTCTTAAAAAATTATGATAGATGACACAAAATGTGGTTTGTTGCACTGTAATTCCTAAATCAGGTGAAGTCTGAAGAATAGATTATCGTCATTCTGGCATAATTTGTGAGAACAAAATAGAAAAACCTGTTATTTTATGGCATCACTCAACTTTATTTGAATAAGCCGTTCTTTTTCATTATTTTTAATGGCTTTTTTGATCAAGACTGTTTGTTGTTTCTGATAAGAACCCTACCCACGGTAAAAGGGACACTCTTTACACTGTTCTCCCCTCATAACCTCGGCTTTCGGTATAGAACCCATCGGATGTCAAGAAAGGGGTCTAGTTTCTTTTTTATCTGTTCCGCCTTAAAATATTCTAGTGGAGTATCTATAAAAAAGAAACAGAAAAAAAAATCTCTTTTCTTACATCTTTTATCTTCTTTATAAAACAAATGAAGTCTGTTTTCGCTACACTTTTGGCTGTTGCCGCTACCGTTGTTTCTGCTCAAGTCAACATTGTGAGTGTTACATCTCCTCTTACCGGTGCCAGTTATACCGCTGGTGAATCTGCTAAAATTTCTTGGTAAACTCAACCCCTCCCTTTCAACCCTAGTCAATTTGTATTTGTATTAACTCTTTTCAAATTTTAGGATTAATGCCAAGGTTGATGTTATCCCCAAGATTGTTTTAGCCAAGGGTGACCCCAACGCTCTTAGCATCGTCTCCACTATTGCTGAAAACGTGGATGCTAAGGCTGGTACTTATACATGGAACATTCCCTCTGATATTGAGGCTGGTAATGATTACGCTTTCGAATTTGGTACCTCTCCCGATCTTTCTTTCACTGGTCTTTTCAGTATCAAGGCTGCATCCAAAGATACAACCTCATCCGAATCATCATCCACAACTACCACAACTAAGGCTGCATCCAAGACCACCACCACCACAACGAAGGCTACTACTACCTCTTGCACCACCACCGCCAGTAGCCAGGGAGCTCACTCTTCTGTTGTTGCCGCTGGTGTTTCTTCTGCTGCCTCTTCTGCTGCCTCTGGTTTATCTTCTGCTGCCTCTGCTGCTTCCTCTGTTGCCTCTGGTGCCTCCTCTGTCGTTGCTAGCTCTTCTGTTGCCTCTTCTGCTGCCTCTGCTGCTACTTCTGCTGCCTCCTCTGTTGCTTCAGCAGCTACCTCTGCTGCTTCTTCTGCAGCTAACTCTGCTGCTTCTGTAGCTTCCTCTGCTGCTGCTTCTAGTACACCTACTGCTGAATCTGATCAAGCTGCTGCTGATTCCTCTGCTGGTGTCAAGATGACCTCTAACGTTGTTAGTCTCGTTGCCATGGCTGCTGTTGCCGCTGCTTTGATTTAAACCCCCCACCAAATTTTTAATTTTCTGTAAAAGAAAAAAAAAAAAAATTATACATAATAAAATAATGACTACTCTTATCCAACAAAAAAAAATCTATAGTCTAATATGAATTTGTCAAACTAAAATGTGTTTGTAGCACCTGAAAAAAGATGACAGATTGACAACACTTTTGGGATTTATGACGTATTTTATTGGTTTCGCCGCCTAAATAAATAAAAACCTGGATCTTTTTTGATATGGTAAGGATTACGCATTTTATTTTGATAACAAAACTTGGTTGTATCTTGTTTTCTACCATTATTCATGCCCCCAGATAAATGGGGTTTATTTTCTCCCTTCGATCTTCGGGGAACCAAAAAGCGATCCAAAAAAGTGCCATTTAGATAAGGGGGAGCACAAATAAAAATAGCACTCTTTCTGACGTCGCACAAATGATTGAATGCATAAACAGGTTGTGCTAATCCCATTTTGCTATCTCTTCAAGGAATTATATAAAATAAATTAGGTGATTTATACAAATTTTTTTTATTATTCATTAGTCGTCTTGTTCAAAGACAGTTCGAGTTCTTTTTCCAGAGTTGCCTGGGGACATATATATCTTTGCTGGTTTGATATGATGAGGCGGGGAAAGCCTTGAACTTTGGCCTAAAGTGTTGCTAATATCAACAAGAGTAAATCTGTTGCGTTGCTTGACGTAGGCCAATGAAACCACATGACTATTACTGACCAGGCTTCCTTTCCATCGAAAGAGATTGAGCATTGTTTCACGCAATATTTCCAGTTCCAACAAGTGCTTGATCATAATTACTTTACCAACTTGGTGAGCAACAAACTTATCATCCATTTTGAATATTTGAGATATATACGCATTTAGTCCTGAAAAGTCCAGGTAGGCAATAGAAATATTTTCTTCAAGTGTCAACAGATGAAGTTCATTCAGAATACAAGCATTGATCCTAAAATTTTTGGATTGCTGATACAATAAAGTTGTGTAGGATGCATTGCCCTTTTTAAATTCCAAGGAACAAAGTTCGATATCGCTCTCATCTTGTTAACTAGTCACAATCAAGTCCAATCTTCTACCAAATGTAATATCACCTTCGTGAATGATTTGCATTCGCCTTGATGCTTCACAGAGATTTTCTCCGTCTTTGATAAAAAGATTGGTTTTTTTGAATAAGGTTTCAACGATCTCGGCAAATTTTCGTAAATATGTATTCTCAGAAAGCTTTTCCTCTTTCTTCCACAAATTGAAATTATTAACACTGAACATTTTAAATAGATTAGCTTAACATCTACAAGCCATATTTTGACTTACATCGAGCTAACAATAGAGAGCAAGATATATTTTTCACTTTCTTTGTTTGTTTCCTTATTCTTCTCACTGTCTAAATAAATAGTTATACTTGCCGTGTCAGAGCTACAAACATGTTAATTTATATAATTTTCAATATATTTTTAGTAAACTTACTCGAACTGAAATTGCTTTAGTTCATCGAATAAGTCATTGATCATTTTGTGCGTGATGGGAGTTAAGTAATCGCTGAAATGAGACTGTAAGTTGGCACATTTTGATTTGATGTCATTGAAATATTCTTCTGATAAATATTTAGACGCATAGCGTTGAAAAGTTTTGTTGAGTAAATTAATGCAAGAAGACTTGGTCAGCTTTTCTAATTCATCAAGCTCTACTTTATTGAACAATTCTTGCTGTATTTCGGTTTCTTTCTGATCTTCTTTATCTCCATCTTGTTGTGCTTTATTTTCCTCATACCTTTCTTCTTCGCGTTCTTCTTCGTGTTCTTCTTCGTGTTCTTCTTCGCGTTCTTCTTCGCGTTCTTCTTGGTGTTCTTCTTTGTTACCTTCGTGAGTTAAACTATCTAAAAAATCATTTCGAGAAGCAGAGTACACAGAGCTTGACATATTTAGACTGGAAACTTTGAATTCATGAACTGCATCTCTCTAAAGAAAAGCATTAGAGATGTTGACAGAAAAAAAAAATATTTTAGTCCTACTTACAGTTGCTTTGGCGATTTCAAAGATTCGTTTAAATGAGATGCTCACAGTTGTAGGCCTACAGGATAATAAGTAAAAAATATAAAGTAGAAAGAAACAAGCTTACTTGTTCTGTAATTTTTGTTCTGGCCTTTTGGTTTGAACACATTTGTTGTATGCTGAAACCCAATCTCTTTGTAAGGATAAAGATGTTTCAGTTTCGATAAGAATCGAGATTTTTTCAATTAATTTTTGTTCCTTCCGAACGAAATGATTAAAAGAAGGTCTCGGCGTGTTGGAAAAATATCGTTTTAAAAGCTCAGTTTGCTTATCCATTAAAGTAATGTGAAACAGTGGTAGCAAATATGCTGTTCGCTTCATAATTTTTATATGCATCATGCTGTCAGTGGCGCGCGGAACTTTAAAGTATTTTGTCGACGTCACCGAAAAAATAATTTTATTTTTTATCCTCCTCCAACAAAACATTTGTGCTTGGTAGATGAGGTTGCTTATAAAAATGTGGGAATCCAGCATCTAACCTTAGTTCGTTGCTGGTAACGGACCTTTGACCGTGACCCTAGTGAAATTATAGTTAGTGGTCTGATGGATTCATGTTTGGCACTATAAAAGTAGCGCAATTACTGCAAGGCACTTGTTTGGATATTGTCTTATTGATACAAAAGGTAAACGATTGATTATACAAGTATTTTTGAGACAACTTAAACATTTAACTGTTCATTCTTTATCTTAGTTTCAAAGTCATTTGGTGTGTCTTACTGTAATGTGGGAATCCAGCATCTAACCTTAGTTCGTTGCTGGTAACAGACCTTTGACCGTGACCCTAGTGAAATTATAGTTAGTGGTCTGATGGATTCATGTTTGACACTATAAAAGTAGCGCAATTACTGCAAGACACTTGTTCGGATATTGTCTTATTGATACAAAAGGTAAACGATTAATTATACAAGTATTTTTGAGACAACTTAAACATTTAACTGTTAGTTTTAAAGTCATTTGGTGTGTCTTACTGTAATGTGGGAATCCAGCATCTAACCTTAGTTCGTTGCTGGTAACGGACCTTTGACCGTGACCCTAGTGAAATTATAGTTAGTGGTCTGATGGATTCATGTTTGACACTATAAAAGTAGCGCAATTACTGCAAGACACTTGTTCGGATATTGTCTTATTGATACAAAAGGTAAACGATTAATTATACAAGTATTTTTTAGACAACTTAAACATTTAACTGTTCATTCTTTATCTTAGTTTTAAAGTCATTTGGTGTGTCTTACTGTAATGTGGGAATCCAGCATCTAACCTTAGTTCGTTGCTGGTAACGGACCTTTGACCGTGACCCTAGTGAAATTATAGTTAGTGGTCTGATGGATTCATGTTTGACACTATAAAAGTAGCGCAATTACTGCAAGACACTTGTTCGGATATTGTCTTATTGATACAAAAGGTAAACGATTAAATATACAAGTATTTTTTAGACGACTTAAACATCAAGATGTTAAAACCGAAGTTATCTAGTTTCATTGACCAATACCAATCGGCTAAAGTATTTTTTTTGTTATAAAAGAGGGCTACGATACTGATTTTGTGGAGGTGCTTGGTATTGAACCAAAATACTGTTACATGTATACTTAGAAATAAACAGAGCTGCGAGGTATTCCATATTTTGCTGCTACTTTTAGGACTACTTGCCCACCTTAAATTACTTGATTAAAGTGTTCGTTTTGTCCGTACTTATTAGGTTTAATGCTGGTAGCCTTTTTAAAGTCTTCAACAAGGTTTCTTCTATCGCAACAGGAACAGTGTCCAGATCGATAAGCATTAAAAGTTGGCATACTGGTCGGATATATCATCAAAATGTATCGTACATCTGTGCTAGACGAGTGAATATTACCCTATAATGCTATGGGATTGCGCTTTGGCTGTTTTACTATTAAACAGAGCTGCCACTTTTGACTTATCCCAGTTATTCCTCAAAGGGAAATTGCAAAATTCAAGTTCAAGTATCCGTTAAAATTGTGGGAGGGGGGGACTGGAGAGCTAATAAAAACTCAATTTTTTTTTGAGAACTAGCCTCTAGATTTGCTTCAAATAGTGTCATCCCAATACTGTAAGGAGCCAATAATTTTGCTTGAAATAGTGTAAAGCGGCCTTCAAGTAATGTAAGCGGCTTCCAAAGATAGAAGATTAGCCCTGCAGCAATCATATATCTGTCAAATACACATTGTGCAATAAGCGTCTGAATTGATAAACCACATACGCTACTACAAGTAAGGTTAAATATCCGATGTGATTTATAATTTAAGTATATATTGAACTGTTTCTTGTTCACATGAAAGGAGGAAAGGGACCCATGACAACGGCCATTTGGGTGTCACAATGATATGGATTCAAATGCAATAAGATTCAAATAAGTTTTGAGCTGGAACTGAAGCCCTCTACAAGCACCGAACAGATATGAATCATGCAGATATTATACTTTCAAAAATATTGTTGACATTGGATTCTAAACCCCAGTTTGATACAACTGGTATAAAAGACAATGTTATCCCCGTAAACACGAAGGAAGACAAAGAAGAATTGGAAGAAGTTTCAGACGACGAAACATTCAAAGAATTAAATGAGGGAACATTCAACGAAATTGACGAGTTTGCGTCTTCACTGCCCTCTGATAGTGAAGTCTCCAAATATCACGACGCTCTTCAGCAAAGATTGGGAGAGAACAGCAAAAATAAAGAGTCACCTTCTTGATGAGTACAAATGAGGAACTTTTTGGACATAAACACGAAGTCCCTCATTTGCTTTGGCAGCAGTGTAGATCCATCAGAGTTGTATCACCCCAAAACATTTATTTGGTTACCTGATCACTTGCATGACAATCTGGTGTCCCTCCTAGGGATCTGATATTGAATCTAAAGGTTTTGATAAAGAAAACTAAAGCAAGAAGAATAATTGATTTAAAAGGGTATGTAATTATATACCTTGTTGTCTTTATTCAACGTCCAAAGATTATTAGATATTCATACGTAACTTTGGAAAACTAATGCACTTTTTATAGCTACTTTTACATTATGACACGACGTTACAGGTGTAAAAATTCGATCAAGCAGCATCATTTCAATGGGGTCGATTCCGGAATAACAATCAGACAGCTCCTGTTCCGAATTCAATCTGACATTCCAGCTCTTTTAACACACAAATATGGAATTTCAAATGACTTAGTTAAACTAGTGCGTCCATTATTCCAAAACTCTGTAGGTCTCGTGCGACCTTCAAAGAGTTTGAGAGAAATGCATGCGGAACACCATGCTCATCTCGAGTTACAGTATTACGACGCAGCCTGTGATATGAAAAAAAAAACCCCCCTGGCATAGATTCACTCTTGACGAGGGGTAACGCTAAAAATATCATGTTTCCAGAGTTTCCTGAATTCTCTGACAAAAGATTGTATATTGACTTTGTTATTTCTCCAGGCTATATATACACGTCCATAATCGAGAAAATACGGCCGCAATTGGATTAGCATATGATGTAGTATTCTTAATGGCGACCATGCGTACAAAGTCACAGGCCATATCGGGAAATTACAAGGAGAATTCACAGCTTTGTATATTTGTTTAAACAAATACGAAGAATTAAGAATGCTCCTTCTAAGACACTTTCTCTTCTTGCTTCGCCTTTTAATGTCCTTGTAAAATCTTACAATCTTATTGGCTATCAGCTGTCTTCGCTTTTTTACACAGACCGAACTTTTTTGGAAGGTGCAGTACCAAGCTTGTTGAATAATGTTCGTAGGACAATATCAAAGCCAGTTAACAATGAAGAAATCTCAAATCCGAAACAAGACTCAAAATTACCCGTTTCAACACTTCCAGATACCATCAATATATCCATATTCTCTGTCCCAAAAGATATTAACGTATGTCAAAACGTTTTCGTTGGCCTAGTAACAAACAATTCTTTATGTGTTGGTTTTGACTGTGGATGGATAGCACAAAATCACAGAGATTGTGATTCCAGATCAAGAGGAACCCAAGCCTCTTTAAAAAAAGTATCTCTAATCCAAATTTGCTACAAGGAACAAGTTTATCTTTTTCGTACGTTTAAATTCACGGGGGGATGACTTTCCTGAAAAATTACAACATCTTTTCGATTGTGGTGATGTGAAGAAGATCGAAAAAAAAAAATGGTTCTGGGAATTTCACACCTTTAAGGAAGGAATATCAGATAAACCCTGAAGGTATGATTGAGCTCGACACATTTTGCAAGGAAAAAACGAATGATGGAAAAAAAATGTGTTTCTCTTTGGCCAAAATTTGTGCTGTAGTTTTAAAGGCATCATTACCTAAACCGACTGACATCAGGTGTGGAAACTGGAATGCTGCTAAGCTTACACAAGGTCAAATAAAGTATGCCAGTATGTTTTCAAGATTTTGGATCAACCACGTTTCATGTTTTTCTGAATTAGAATTTATTACGAACTGCGTTGAAGCTCCAGTTATCAACCTCAAAAAATGCTGCAACCCACTCGATATCCCTGAAAACTCCGATCAATGAAACTTCTGCAGATCAATCGTCAGTACTGTCTCGAGTTTTGAACGATGCATTCCACTTGATGGATATGCTGCCGATATCACAAAAGCATGGTATGTATAGAGAGTTTTATCAGCGTTTTAGAGATGTTTTATTTGTTTACGATCCAGTAGACATATAAAAAAATGTCGAAAACTATTTAGAAACTATCAACATTGATTTCAATGCACACGCCGATTTTGTTTGACAGTACGTGAAATTTTTTGGTATAATAACACTTGAATATCCGTTTATTGATGCTTACAACATGCAGTCATGTGAAGGAGATGAATTATCTCAACAACGACTTTCAACCAATGCGACAAAAACTAAGATGCTTGAGCTGAGTTTTTTGCCAATCATAAACATTGGGAAAGAAGGTTATTCGGCTCGCAACTTTTTGTACCTTTACTTAGCACAAAGACAACATACACTATATGCAGTAGTACCAATTCATACGAAAGAAGAAGTATCATTTTAAAAAAAGCTACCTAACGACAAAAAGAAGAAGCTTTTTTTTAATAGAGATAGTGCTACTCCAGACTTCGAGATATTTGCGAAAATCTGGTCTGCATTTGCTAATGGTAAGGAGATTTACTATAAGACACCAGAGCACATCAAAATTTACTTCAACAAACGAGCTAAGGCCAGTGTTTTTAACGACTTAATTGCGCTCAATCAAAACATCTGCCGAAGTACTAAAAAAGTTTTGGGATGACCAGAAAGAATGCCTGAATCTGTAGCTATGTTGAGGCAACCCAAGCCAGTTAACCATTGCGCAAATTTGCAAGTTAACGTATCCAGAAGATCAACTAACCAATTGGTAAAAAAATAATAATCAGGTGCTAGGATCAACTCCGTTGGCTCCTAAAATGTTTGCCAGTTTTAACACCGAGTTTATCTCCTCTGCTCTTACCTCTTGTAACCGGTGCATTCGCGTTTTTGTCCTTTGGACAGACAAATTCTGCAGCCATATGTAGCCATATGCATGTATTTTGTGACCTGCAGAAAGGGTATACGGACACCGTTTTTTTTGGTGTAAACAATATTTAGGGACACCGTTTTTTCGTCCGGCCCAGATTTTTTTTTTTTTTTTTTTTTTTTTTGCACTATAAAATAATTTCAGGGACACCGTTTTTTTTTACGGACACCATTTTTTACTTATTAAGGAAATCTCACTATGAATGAAATAACTGAACAGGACATCAACGACAAGGACTTGCTAATTCAACCACTTCTTTCCGAGTTCAGTAATGATGTTAAAATTAACGATGGCTTCGAGCAAACATTAGAAAACGAGAACGTTAAACACGAAAATCCCGGCAAAAACGCTCTCTTGAACGAGTTTGACTGGGACTCCATCAGTGTCGTAGAGAATGCAGCAGAGGATCACGAGGAAAATTACCTGACTGACTTTCCGATACCATCTTTTGAGGAGACTGTTGGTAGTAGTGAAGCTGTCGTAAGTATAAAGGAGCCTTTTGGAAAGGAGTTTCCTGGAAGCAAAAAATTCGCTGACAAGCAGCCGGCCAAATACGAGATCCAAGAGTTTTGTAAGTCGCAAAATAAGCCTTTTGAGACACTCAGAAACGATAAAGTTTACTTGAAACTGGTATGCAAGCTTTTTGGCGAATACCGCAACACCAGAGGCGAAGAAAGTACGTATGCATTGAGTGAATGGTTGATCTAGTTTGATTAAAAAAAGTGAAATAAAAGACAGTAATGTTGGGGAGGGTGTCTTGAAAAGGCCCAATTGTAAAACAGTTAAGGTTGGATATCCGGCTTTTATTCACATCAAGTTGGATACCGAAAGACGTGAACAATCGCTGGTATGTAAACAAGGCTTGTTTTGACCACACGCACCTAGTTAGCAACAACCGTCAGATGTATAATGTTTACAGGAAATTGGAAGCTGATGATCAAGAATTTGCAATCAAGATGATGCAAAACGGAAGCACTCCCAGTGTAGTTTTGGAGGTAAGGAAGTTGATAGTAAAAGTAGGACGTGGCAAGGAGTGAGCATTATTTGTGATCTAGTTTTTTTTTTTTTCTTTTTTTTGAATAAAGACATATTATAGGCATACTTTAAAAACATTCTCAAAAGACACTAGCAGTATATAATTTTTCTTAAAATAAATCGTTTTGTTTGTAGATGTTAAGAACAAGAGACGTTTGCAACATTAATGTGATCGATCTTACGAATACCTAACAACGGTTCTGTAGAGATAACAGCATTTTCATTTGGAATTTTATAAGACACCTCAAAACAACAAACCACCATGTTGGATATTTAACTAACGAAGAGAATAGAATCCAATCTTTTTCTTCATTCACCAACATGGAATTGAGGAAGCGCGTAAATTATCTGAGTGTGTTATAATTGACGCTACTTGTAAGACCAAATCACACAAGATGGTGTTTGTGGTATTTGACAAAATCATTACAATAGCAAAGTAATGAGATAAAAGAATATCTTTATTCGAGGTAAAAATAGACTAAAAGAACTCTGCTGCTATGAAAATAATTGATCCTTTTTATATTGCACAACTCTCCTGAGTTTTAATGATGAGTCAACCTTTCTGGTTTTGGAATAGAT